>ML811000.1:131630-142114 GCA_009831015.1 Picea engelmannii
CCTGGTAGTGTAAACATTAAGGTAACATCCGCATACAAGACAAAACATACGGAGTACCTCCCGAGCTAAAAAGCTAACACATAGGCTGGCCCTTTAGCCTATACAAGTTGCTCTCTCTAACTCCGAGAACAGTTATTGTGTCTAAGCTAGATCCTATGTGCTTGATCAACGTATGTCCTTTCTGGAATAGTACATCATAGCCCTTCTTCTCAATCATTGAGACTGAGAGCACACTCCTCCTGAGTTATGGCACCCATAGCACATTCGTCACTCTCAACACACCTCCTGACTCTATCTAGAATGGCATTGTTCCAGATCCCTTCACTCCATGCTTGGTGCCCATACCAAGTTCCACATACACGTCTGAGTCTGACTTTGTTTCTACCCTTCTTCCTCTCCGGACACTGTGAGGCATAGTATCCCCTCTTATGACAAACACGTGACCTTACTTAGGTCCTTCCATTTGCCAACTTGTGAAGATGAATCTCCACCTGTGTTCATCCTGACCTTCCCCTTTCCCCTCCTTTCCTAACTAACAAGTGCAAGGTTCTTCCCATCACCATCCTCCTGCGGACCTCCTAGAGCCTCTTGATGAGTCTCCTCCTGGACGCAATCATCCCACAAACACCCGAAGTCTTGAAGCTTCTCTTGAATCTTCCAAATGCCTTCGATGAACGAAGTCCAAGACTTGGTGAAGTCATTGAAGGCCACCGTCGCTAACTCCACATCTGTCACTGCCTCTTCGGCGACCCCCAATTGATCACGAACCTGAGTGATCCTGGTGAGATAATTGGTCATTGAATTAGTCTTGGATATCTTGGTGTTCCTGAGTCGATCCCTCAATACCATCTTTTGGCTCTCGTTCTTACACTGAAACAAATTTGTCAGAGTCGAGAACATCGCATTGGCTAACATTTTCTCAGACATATGAGGAATAAGATGATCCCTCACTGAATCTAAGATCATCCACATTGCCTTGGCCTCACTTACCTCATGCTTGACTAGCGTTGCATGATCTGTTGGCGCAATCACTGCATTCTCTGCATGACTCCACAGTCCATTCTCCCTCAAGGGAAACATAATCTGCATCTTCCATGGAAGAAAGTTAGAAGCGCCCTCCAATCGGTCCTCATACCTCAACCCAACCATTTCCATCTCCAAGATCTAATCTAAAATAAAATAAAAACACTGAAAAATGTGCCTAGTCCCTTCGACACGCAAAACGAGAAATTTTTAGGCTGCCCGAGACCTGCTACCTGCTGCCCGGATTCTACTACCTGCTACTCGAACCTGCTACCCACCACCCAGACCTGTTGTCTAAAGCTGCTTAGGGTTGCCCGAGTTTTCTGCTCCTCGCCCGACTACTTTCTAGGCTGCCCAAACCTTTTCTAGGTTGTCTACCCATTTCCTGACGGTTGCTCTACCCCTGTTGCCCTTGCTGGGAGGCTCTGCGGCCCTATGCGCTTTGTTGGCTCACTCGACGGCTCGCTCGGCTTGCCCACGTCCTGGTTGGCTACTGGCTGACTTGTTGTCCCCGTGCTTCACCCAGTGGTTGGTTTTTACCTCTGTTGTTGTTTCCTAATCCGTGCGCTCTCCTCAGCACACAGATCCTTCTGTCGACGGCTATTTCAGCCCCCCGATTCTTCTTCAGCAGTCTCTCTGCGCCCAACACACTTGGATCCTCACATGGTGTCTTCTTTCACTGCTAGCGGTTTCCTTTACAACAACTACAACACCCTTTCTCTCTAAAGCTCTGACGTTTTACTCTACTGTTGCCTCATGCTCGATCTGCTCGGTGTCCCACACCACACACACAACCATCACTTTAGCCTGATCTTAGCAACAGCGGATCTGCAACGTATGGCATGTACAATCTGTACATTGTACAGTGTAATAGTACGACAGTTGTACGACCATGATAGGGTTGATCTCCCCCTTTTTTTATTTTGATTTTTATTAATTTACCCTCTGCATCCCTGCAGAAAAATAAAACAATTTCCTATGTTGCAAATTCAAAAACTTGTGCAAATATGGTTCCCTCAAAGATTACGCTCTGATACCATGTTAATTTTACTTAACCCAACACCAACAGATTATTCCAAATAAAATTGATTTATTGAATAAAAGCACAACTGAGTTATTTAACGAAATTAATTAGCATTAGCAATTAAAATAGAAACCAAAATAAATTGCACAATAGATTTTTGGGTAAATAACCCCTGGAAAAACCCCAAAGGGGAAGCCACATATGTGAGATTTATTATTATTATTCTGGCCACCCGTCCTAGGAAAATGGCCCGCCTGAGCAATACAAAAACAACAGATAGCCAAGCCCTACAAACCTCAAGATCAATCCTTCGATCTTGTTGGTTGGTTGTTATCTCCCTTGTTGCCCCTTTACTCCTATCCTCAGCCCCTTCTCTCCACACTTGGATGAATGTCCTTCTCCACCCAATCAATGAGAGCTCACTCTCTCACTCTGTGTGTATCTATTGTGTCTCATCCTCTCACATAGGCTCCCTTTTATAACCTTCAGTTTACCCTAAGTCCAAAACCCTAGATCTCCTAAAGTGATCAACACCTGAGATCTAATCTCGCGTTCACTTTAGATCTAACAGCTAGGACTTAATTTTTACTAATGCCAAATAACTTAGCATTTAATTAAATTAAACTCGCTTTATTACAAAAGTACACTCACTTTATTAATCACTTAATAAAGTGAATCTCCTAAGGTTCTGCGAAGTAATAAGGACGACTCTCGCTTGTTGACACGAACCCACGTGGAAGTACCTGCGCGATGCTACTAAAACATCAACACCTAACAAGTTACAGTAAGAATTTTTTGCACCCTGGAGAGTCACACAAGCTATTGATTCTAAATGGCATCTCTCAATTCCCAAATTCCAGCAAGTCCACATGTTTTCCTCATAGTAGGGAGTCTAGCATGGTTGATAATGTCCTAGCCAACCTTGGCCTCCTCCTCTTTATCCACCAACTTTTCGTTATCCCCATCTCGTTAGATGATCACTTCCTCTTATCCTTCTCCCTCGGAGTGATCCACTCCCCTCCTCTTCCCCCCCCATCTTCCCCCTAGCCCCCCTCGCACTACTTTGTTGTTCGACAATGGAAATCTAGATGCTTTTGTATCTAGCCTCCTACAATTGCTTCCTCCCCTCTCTAGTTTCTCATCTCTTGAGTTAGCCTCCTCCAAGTACGCTCATCTCTCTTCGGCTATTTGGGACATGGCACTTAGCTCCCTTCCTCACACTACCATCACTCCCTCCTACACGACAAGCTAGTGATCCAACCCTATGAATCGGTGGTACAATGATGATTGCAAAACCCATTATAGTTAGGTCCATCAAGCCCTTCTCCATAACCACAACTCCTACCCCATCCTCAAGAAATCCTATTGTGATCCCTTGCGTCGCAAGAAACGTCTCTTTATCTCTCAGAGGAGACGTGTCTTGAGTGCTACCTTTTGTGGATCCCCTAAAACCTTCTAGTGGACCATCTTCTCCCAGCAATCCATTCTCCCCTTTGATTTTTTTTAACCATGGGAACAACAACCTCCCAAGAGTATATCCAACAGCCCGCAAGCCAGATATACCAATAACTTGTGACTCAGCAGGGGCCGAGACGTCCCGAGTCCCACCGAAGTGAACCTCTATCCCAGGGGTCGTCTACCCTTCCAGCCTTGTCACAACGGGCCAATATGAGCATCCCTACCCCCCGCCGGTTTTGAAATTGTGACCTCCCCGGAGATAACACATGTTCTTAACCATTGGGCCCACTCAAGTGCTCCATTCTCCCCTTTGATTTTGACCCCCACTCCATGTTCACCCATATGGCTAGCCTCTATGATGTGTTAGGACAACACCCTATCTTATCACCGCCCCCTCCCCTAACAACTCCTTGCCACTTGTTCTTTTACACAAACATGCATGAGGCCATCTGGGAGATGAACACCAATAGAGCAACAAATGAGGAGGGATTCCAAGACGAACTTTTCAAACATGTTAGACCAACACTCCTTGATTACATCAATGATTTGTTTAGCCATGTTCTTTGTTCGCGTTTTCTATAGACATGGCCTCACCATATCATTCACCCAATTCATAAATTAGGATCCAACTCCAATCCAAAGAATTACCAAACAATCATGGTGGGCAACACTTTCTCCAAACTATTTGCAACAACCCTCCATTTACAGTTACACAAGGAGCTTGAGAGGCGACATCTTCAGGCTAGAGGGAAAGCAGGTTTCAGACCGAAGTACCAGACCATTGATCATTTCCTCACTCTGGGCCATTATTGAGGAGGCGAGACACCACTCTTCAAAAGCATTTTGGGGTTTTGTAGACTTTCCAAAGGCGTTTGACTCAAATTCGAGAGAGGCCCTGGTTCATAAGCTTAGATTTAATAGCATTTCACCAGGCACATATTCAGCTAGGAGATGGGTGCCTCCTTCACCAAGTTATGATATATATCTTCCTCTTTGAGGATGACATAGTTCACTTGACCTCCAAGGATAATTTTAAGGATGGAAATTTATATTAGAATGTAGAAACCTGGGCTAATCTTACTAGTCCTTAATATGCAAAATGTAAAATGTTTGGCGATAGTTTACTAAAAGTATTCAAATTTCTAAGGATTTTGTATAGTTTCTATAATATTTTGGCGATTTTTGAGGTAAAATAATTTTATTCTATGGAATTTGGGCAAATCGATTTTAGAAAAAATGGAAATTGGTGAATATTGTTTTCGGAAAAAACATGGAAAATTAGCCCATTGGCAAAATTTAGCAAAAGGTTTGCAAAGAAAGCTTGATGCCTTGTCCATCTTTTGTGATCTTCGTCAATTAATGGTCAAGCTGGGAAAAACCAAGGTTATGATCTTCAAAGGGACGAAGATTGCTCTAAGTATCACTTTTATTTTTGAGGCATGGATATTGAGATCACTACAACTTACACTTACTTCGATGTTCAGTTTTCAAGGCCCAAATTGGGTTTGAGGAAAGCCCTTCAACCATAGATCAACAAGGGTTATGGCTCCCTCGCTCTCCTTGAGCGTCAGTGTTTCCAAAACCATTTTCGGGATATTTTGTCCAAGATGGATCTCATGGACAAATCTCATTAGACCCACAGTGCTTTATGGTTTGAAATTCTAGGGGCCCGATTTGTTAAAGTCGAATTGTGCCATGACTAAGAGTGTTCAGGCTCTCATGCATCTTCACATCATTAGATACAAGAGGACCATTCCCCATGCCATTATTCAGGTTTCCTTAGATTGGTTTCCTTCTTTCACTAAATTCAACGATTTGCAGTTTTCAACAAGCAAAGGATTGATACCCTTATCTTTCCTACCACTCTTTGGAGGCCATAGTCATCTCTAGTATCCCTAGTCAAGCTCATTGTTGGTTTATAGAGACCTCCTACCTACTTTAGACGGTGGGTATCTTGATTGACCACCTCTCCCCGTTCAGATACTCTCTTTATGCCCCCAATCGACTCTTGCCTAATAAGCAAGAGTTGAATAGAATCATCAAAGAGGACATCATCAAATAGAGCACTTTTTGGAGCTGAGAGATGGTCTTATTGTTCATCCCCCTACACTCTTAGACACTAGATGCATGCTCTCCACATTCCACTTGGGAGATTTCGAGTTGGTTCTCATCGTCTTCGAGTAGAAACCAACCACCACATCATCCAAGGGAATAGAATCTGCCAACTCTACCATCTTCATGAGAGCAAACAAAGGATGGTAGAGTTTTACTGCCTTTTCAAGAAGTCCCAAAACTATCTATCCTGGTTTTTTCATTTGTCGAACTAGAGATACTTGGCCTTGTATATTAGGGAGGCCCTTGGATTTAGATCTTGTTTACTCTGCCCTTCTCAACCTCGTCCATACCTGAAGCAATTGATTACAGATTTATTTTCGGTGCTTCCGGCATATAGAGGCACCAAGAGGCAAATACACAGAAGTATTACATCAGATATCAAATTTGAGGCACCAAGAGAGCATTAGCGCTTGACCCTTATGGTCCTGTCGTCTAAGCTCTCGGGATAGCTCACCCTGCACTAGTAATCAGGTTACTTCATCCATGTCACAATCGTGAATGTCTACATCTAAACGACGAGACATGTTTCATACCTTATCCTCTAGCTCTTCCAGATCATCCGACCAATCGTTTATCAATGGTTTCTTCCCGTCAACCTCGAATGTTAGGAGAGAGAGCTTCAAGGGATGTTGATCGCCGCCAAGGCAAGACATCCCACAAAGTCCGGAAACCACGAGGTAAGAAAGGGCCCCACTCTACCCCAAAACCGAGGTCCCTCCCCAAAAATTCCTAATAATCATCGGGAGTATAAAACTGAACTACAAAAAAACCTTTGGAACACAAAAGGATTTCACAATGTTTGGTCCAATGAGAATAAGCCCATCAGTGCAGATCTCCCAACCATGGCCAGAACCCATTAAACCGACAGATTACTGCAGCAGATTGAAGGGTTGAAAAGAGTTCATTTACCTCCAAAGCCAGAATCTCATCCAATTTCTCAACAATACATGGATTTGGCATGACAGGGGGCTGAGCTGTCATAGGAGATGCCTTGGATCTAGCAGAATCTTTAAGTGCAGTGCTAAAATAAGAGTATATCTTTGCAGATATTGTAATCAATCGGCTAAGAAGAATCCTGCAGTTGCTTACCCGCATAGAGTAGGCATTGATTATCCACAGGGATCCCCACTTTGAGCTATAGTTTATACTTTTGAAATGCAATAGAATCAGAAGATTTTGTAGATAAGGTAACAGTCTTCCCCTCAATCGACCTCCCCAAATTTTGATAAATCTTCCCACAGCAGGTACACAAATCAAAGAAGGCGAGCTGTTGAATAGTGGCAGGCTTGTGCCTAGAGTCAAACCCCTTAGCTAAGCATCTGCTATCTATAGATGGTGGATGGGGATAAACCAACAATAGGTTATATTTAGTGGGCCATGGATCAAGCTAAAGAGGCAATACAGATGGTGTACTAGGAGAAGGAAAGTATCTTCTTATTTGGAGAATGGTTGATAATAGATGGAACAAGTAATTCCATTGACTCCTACATGGAACTAGGTATTTCTTAAAAACAATGTATCATTATGCAGAAAACTTTTGGGCAAATGGGCATGTCAAAGATGGATTAATCAAGTGCATAGAGTGTATAGTCCCCAAATCTAGTGAGTAGAATAAGATACATTCCCAAAATTCTTGATAATAGTGAGAGTGTTGGTATAATACGTAGAGACTTGGCCATTCGACAAGAGCAAAAGGCCAACCAGGTATGCAATTATAATTTTTTGAAATTATATACTTAATTCTTCTAGATTCTAGAATCCGAAATTTTAAATCTGAAATTTATCATTGATTCATTTGTTTGAACTTTGTAATAGGGTAAAGGTGTATGTGCAATGAGTGAGAATAGGTCTGTATATTACTATATATAATAGATAATACAGTCATTATTGGAAGATGAACATAGGAATTGGATAAGTAATGTATTGGGGTTATTTGGAGAAGTTTCTCCTATTTTAGGAGTTATTTTGTAACTCGTCTCTACTATCTCTTTTGGAGTTGTGCTCCACATCCACATCTTGTGTACACTGTATGTACTCTGCTTTATTGTGCTATTTTAAGGATTTGGAACATAACATATTCTTGTGATTGTTAATAATCTTGTAGGTTGCTAACTAAACGCAGTAATTGAAGATTTTTCCAGGTCCTAACAGGCTGCCATCTAGGTCTGTCTTTGACCTCAAGATGGCTCTAAGTTTCTGTTGCCACACACTTGTTTGCTGCTGTTTTATTTCAGCAAACAGATCAGGAACTTCATTGCTGTTTTGTTACGGTTACATAGGCCTTTTATGTTCTCTAGCATGTAGTTTTAGTCACCAACAGGTTAGCACATGCATACCATAAAATATGTAACACTCCTATAGATGTTTACTGCTGAAATAATGGCGTTCTAAAGTTTAAACACTAGCATACATGAAAATGAACACATGTACTTTTGGTCAACATGACCCTGGATAAAACACCCCCGGGGAAAACTAGTTTGGAATGGAAGTATATATATGTGGAGAATAGAAGGTGGAATACAACAAGTACAGGAAACAAATAAACCTGATACAATAGCAGCTTGTCTCAAGCTGCAACATAAGTCCAAGAAGTAGAGATGCGCCCTAGCATGGTGTGCCCTCCTCACAAGTTGTCCAATCCACTGAAATGAAGCACCCTTACTCCCTGAAGCTCTGGTGAAGAAACCCTTGCACACAAACAAGCAGTTGTGTGCTACCTCTCCACTGAATCTGACCTCAAAGCAAACTGACCACTGCAAGTCCTCCCTGCTATAGGTGCACCCTCCTCCAAGCAAGAACAATCACCACAAATAATTGAGGGTCTAAGCCTCCATGCTACCTCCATGAAAGGGGGCGCCCAAGCTTTCCTCAACCATAGCCACCATCCTCTCCTCAATGCCCTCTCTTAAACTCTCCAAGTGAACATAAGAGTGAATGAGCCTCTCCTTGCCCTTTGCGCCCCTCTTGAACCTCCATAAGGAAACCTAAAACTTGGATGGATGAGATCATCCCATCTCATCTCCAATCAAAGGTTGAGATCATCCCATAATAATCTCACTCAAAAACCCACTTTGGGTTAAGTTCCCTAACTTCACTTTATGTCTCCTAATTCACCCACAAAATGAATTAACAGTGATTTAGGCTAAAATGACCAAATTTCACTTTTGACTTAAATCTCCTAAGTCAAAGTGAAATTAGACATAAAGTACAAGGCACAAACTACATAGTACTTCCCACATGTGCTTAGAAGCTCACAAACATAAGGGGACCACTTCCCAAGGTACACAAATCTCAATAGTAATAAGGCTAATCAAATGATATTTGGTGAATGCTCTATTTGATCTATATTTTAGGGTTTGATAACTAGTTTGTTTGTTGTTAGTAGTTTGTTAACTGACATTGTTGTGGTTCTGATGATGAAATATACTAGTCTTGTGTATGTTACTATCGATTTTTGCTTTTGGTATTGTTAGCGCAAACTTATCTTGGTATGGATGGTGTGTTGAGATTTGGGTACCTTGGGAAGTGTTCCCCTTGTGGTTTTGAGTCTCTAACCACAAGTGGGAAATACTTTGGTACTATGTACCTTGTACTTTATGTCTAATTCAACTTTGACTTAACTTAAGTCAAAAAGTTGAACTTTTTGTCACTTAGGCAAAAGTGACTAATTATTCACTTTGTTGGTGAATGAGGGGGCAAAAAGTGAACTTAGGGAACTTATCCCAAAGTGCGTTTGTGAGTGACATTATTGTGGGATGATCTCAACCTTTGATTAGAGATGGGATGGAGAGATCTTAGCCATCCATCTCTTAAGTTTCCTTATGGAGGTTCAAGAGGGGCGCATAGGGCCAAGAGAGGCTCATTCTATCTTTTGTTCACTTCGAGAGGAAGAAGAGAGCAATGGAGATAGGAATGGAAGCAATGGATGAGGGTTTCAAGGGCACCTCCTGTTAGAATATAGAAGATGGTGTGCTCGTTTTACCAGTGATGATACCCTTGTCACCCAACCATAGGCCGAAGCCTCCCTCCGAGCACCTTAACCTTGACTGAGAATTCCTCCGGAAGCAAACCCTAGGCTATATAGCCAAACAAAGGGTAGCACACCTTTCCCCAAGGATAGCGCAACACAAAAACTGATCAGATAGTCCAAACCCTCGCCAATAGATATTCAAGCCAATACTGAAAACTTGTTGTTGTTGCAGTTGCACCAACAACTCTCCTCCAAACATGCGCACAAGACTGCAACTGCAGTGCGCACCAAACTGGGAACTACAATTCTGAGATACTGCAAATGAGAACTGGCGCCCTGTATTTATAGTGGTTTTGCCAGTTTTGTTGGGGCCAACTTCTCCTTCTGTATAAGTGTTTGTTCAGTATATTATTATTATTTCTGGCCGACTTCTTCTCTTGGAGGCTAATAACCTAATATAAATTATCTTCTTGAGCCGACAAGGCTTCTAGGGTTATTAGCAGTGTTCCACGGGGACACGTCCCCCAGGGTGGGAGACGCAGGGGACGCGTTCCCCACGTCCCCGGGACGGGGGGACTCCAGGGGGGACGTTTCCCCACGTCCCCTTTTTGGGGGGACGCAGGGGGACGCGGGGGGACGCGACTCCCCAAGGTGGGGGAGGAGACTCCCCAAAAGGGGGACGCCTGGACGTCCCCCCTTGAAAGGGGGACTCCTGGAAGTCCCCCCAAATTTGTTTTGCCCAGTAAGACCATAAAAAAAAATTAAAAATTAAAAACATATATATATATATGCTCCCTGGGCGCTCCCTAATGGTAATGTTAAATTCTTAAAGTAAAAGTGGCATTTCCTTTATCTTTCATTTTTATCCTTTTACTTAAATTTTTAACATTACCA
>ML811000.1:172684-188725 GCA_009831015.1 Picea engelmannii
GCTTGCTAAGTTGCCCCATCAATCACCCCAACAATGGTCAAGTGGATTAGTGTAGATCCAAGCAGTCATCCGAAATGAAAGGAACCTAATGCAGATATAAGAAGGTTATAACGATCAAATATGACACATACCATGATACCTTGGACCAATTACCTCATGGAGCAAGAGCCCTCTCTGATGCAAGCCCAGGCCGGTAGTGATGGAAGCTGGTACTGCTGATAGGACAAAGCTGGCTGAGAAGAAGAAAGATGGGCCCTCCAGGGCCATGCCCAAGTCACTATTGCTCTCGGTACTCCATGTCTAGGACCATGTGGGCCTCGAGACATGATCTCCTAGTTATCCCTAGATATCGGGGATAACAGGGCCAACTTCTCTTCCTGGGTCTTCAATTTCTTCCTGGGGCTTCTTTAATGGTCAGATGGGTCTTCTTGTACTTCCTTGTGGACAATGACCGCCGAAGTTGCAAAACTTCAACACTCCCACTCAACGAGGGACGCATTCTCCATACTTGGATTTCTTCTCTCATAGAAAAGTTGTCCTCATGAGCCATGTTGATGATCCGTCTCCATACAACTGTGTCTAGCACCTCGGGTCTCAATGAAGACCACACCTGGACCATTCACTTTCACAAGTACACCCTTGTGAGTGAATGTCACCACAGGTAAACCCCTGCGACTGAATCTGCCATTCTCCACTAGTTAAACCACCAATCCCGGGAGAGTGACGTTCGATGCTATCTGACACGTGGAAGCACCTCGAGTCCACAGGTAAACCCTTGTAAGTAAGGACTACGCTTGGGCCCATTTACTACAAGTACACCCTTGTGAAAAATGTATCTTATCTCCACTGGTCTACAGCCCAATCTAGGAGAAGGTCCGATGTAATGTTCCCAAGCCAAGATGCCAGGAACATTGCGTTTTTCATTGATTTTATGTGTTTTTTTATTGTGGCATTTCGTCAAACACTTTGTTGATTTTAACCTCTTGAAATGCAATGGGGTTTATAGTATTGGTTCTTTGTGTGTTTTGCAGCAAGTAAAGAGAGCAATGCATCCAACAACATGTACACAGCAAGATATGGTAGAAACAACTCAATTAAATAGCACAAATACCTCAGATCTGATTGTATTGATAATAATAGCTAACCTCATACAAAATGGGACAGAGATGGAATACATAGAGTGTATGGTTGGTATAGCCTCCAAGATACAAGATAGATGAAGATTCGGCTTCCAAAGCCTCTCCAAGCTGAAGACCAAGTAACATTGCAATCCAATGGATACCCTCTGCTATATGTGATGCCCTCTCTCTCACAATGCACACTTTCTGACTGGAATGGTCCAAGGAAAGTACAGCCTCCTCTCTGATGGCCTCAAACCACTGCAAGATTATGAGAAGATAGATCGAGTGATGGCAAGAAGGTATGAGCAATCTCAGAGCAGTAGCTCATCCGAAAGACCCCCAAACCACAATATCTCCAATAACAGATGCACCCTCCTAGCTGAACCAAGACAATAATTCGTCCTCCAAGAATATAGCTGCCAAATCCCCTGAGGAAGATGCCAAACTGTAGATCAGGTCAAGAGAAACCCCCTAGCAAAGTCTCAGGCTGAAAGACAAAGAACTAACCCACCAAAAGACTGAATCCTCAATCTACAGTGCACCCTCCTCTTCTCCATCTCGTGCTAAGCTCCAATAAATAATCCGACAGAGAAAAACCCTCTGGAAGAGGATAAAGAAGGCACCCTAGGCCATACCAAGAATACCCAGAAGCTCCTTTTCCCTGAATCCTCCTTCTCTTTCCAGATCAAGCTACTCCTCTCGAGATGGTGTGCCCTCCTGCTGGAAAACCCCTATAATTGCGCACCCCTTCTCTTTTGTACCTGTAGCTGATGTAGAATCCACCTGTGACTGAATAGATATGATGTAGAATGGTGATGGAGGAATCTTTCACCTCCGTGACCAAGCTTGGACCAAGTTGGGTGGGATCTTTCACCACTGAGCTGATCTCTAGGGTTTGTTAAGTCAAAACCCTCAAAACCCCCAAGTGCATGGGCTCACTAGCAAGAAGCCAGATATCAAACTGATAAACAACATAATGAGAGAATAGAGGCCCCTATCTCTCTTTTATCCTCCCCGTTCACCTTGTCTCTCCAAGTGACTTTTACTTTTTTTTATTATTAATTAATTAAATCACTTTAATTAATTAATTAATCATTTTACCTCTAAAAAGTGATTTATCCCTCCTTATTGCTTCTCTGTCCATTGAAATTCACTTCTCATCATCCTATCATGTAGTGTTATTCCTCCCGATTCCGATAAGCTATTACACTAAGAGGTTCCTCCAAGTATTATGCCCAATATGACCTTCTTAGTGAATTTAATTAACATATAGCCTACAATAACTCAAAATTACGGAAATCGTCGAAATGCCACGAAACCAAAGTCAAGTTGTGTGGAATGAATCATGATGATGAAATAAGATGACCGATGCAAGTCGGACCCCAAAAAACCCTCAATAGCTCTTGTACTTGCTATCACCTCCATCTGGCTACTCTAGTCATCATAACACTCTGTAATATAATGATGTCCCCAAGTGGGGACATTACATCCGCCCTTTGCTTACGTGGGCCACTCACCACCACAAGTACACCCTTGTAAGTGAGTGTCACTTACAGGTGTAAGTGAATTTGTCATTCTCCAATGGCTAAACCACCAATCCTGGGAGAATGACACCTGATGTAACCACACACTAGAGGAATACTAGAACCTCGAGTCTTTTATCCTGAAGACTATGCATGGGCCACTCACCTCCACAAGTACACCCTTGTGAGTGAGTGTCACTTACAGGTAAACCCCTGTAAGTGAATCTGTCATTCTCAACTGGTTAAGCCACCAATCCTAGGAGAATGACGCCCGATGCTTCCTCTTGGAAAAGCAACATCACCTCGAATCTTTTGTCCTTCGAAGACTACGCTTGGGCCACAAGTACACCCCTATGAATATCTACCCAATGTTGCAAATCATCAACACTCCCTCGGGACCAAGCTGGTGGGATGGATATTGTCATTGTTGATAAATGGTTTGCACTGAAGAAAAGAGGGGCCCTTTGGGGCCATGCTCAAGTCGTCCGGCTCTCGGTGCTCCATGTCTAGGACCTGTGGGCCTCGAGACGTGATCTCCTTAGTTATCCCTAGGCTAGGGGATAACATCTGGCTCCAACTCGAGGACATGTGCTCACCGTAGAGAGCATGAGAACCTTTGCATCTCTGGTATGACCTGTGCCTGCTAGATCTCAACAAAAGATATTAGTAATCCCTAGGGTAGTGATATCACCCCTTGCTCATATATGATAAAATAGACCAAAAAAGCATCTCTAGTCTAACATGATCATGAGCATACATATATACATAATGAAACAAGACAATATGAGAATGCAACTATAACTATGCTAACATGATATGCAATGGTATATACAATGGATGAAAAATGCCTACCTATCCTAACTCACTTGTACTTACATGTGAAGTCAAGTCTCTGCCCCATGATGGGGTTTGAGGAGGCATCCACTAAATGGTAATGGACGTTTTCTTCCTTCCACTGCAGGCAAATAGTAGGCATCATTGACTGACTTCATTATGATTTTGAAAGGTCCAAGCCAAAATTGTGCATTCCCCTTAACATTGTTAGGCTCACGTTTCTTAGTGTCCCACATCCATACCATGTCTCCCTCTTGATACTCTTTTGCTTCAAACTTTGTTGTTCCCTGTATCACCCTAGTGTATTGTCTTGAGGGAGGAGGGTATATATCAGTATCCCCTTTCTTTAGTAATTTGACAGAGCCAACTTCTTTGTCCTTATATTTGTCTAAGAATTGTTGATACTCTTGTTTCTTTGGCTATTGTATCTCATCAAAATCTTCCTCTGTGGTGAAAGGCAAATCTTTTGGATCGCGGGAAGGCTCTCCTTAATTGGCTCATGTGTTTCACTGATCTTAGTATCATTGTCAAT
Organism: Picea engelmannii; assembly: GCA_009831015.1. Taxonomy (NCBI): domain Eukaryota; kingdom Viridiplantae; phylum Streptophyta; class Pinopsida; order Pinales; family Pinaceae; genus Picea; species Picea engelmannii. The sequence continues at coordinate 176,695 of ML811000.1, forward strand.
CTCTTGTACATGAACCTTGGCCATTGGCATATTTGGAAGGCGTGCAATTGTCCCATCTTTCATGGGCACATTGATATAAGTTAAATCCATCTCTAATGTACCACCCAACATTGCAGCAAACTTCCTGGACAAGAGCATGCCCCATACATCTGGGACATCTACCACTACAACATCCATATAAATTACTCTCTCAGGATATTTACCAAGGTGCAGTTCAACGTTCTCAACTACCCCATGAGTTGGTATGGCCATGGATTCGAAACTGCACACATTTCTATAAGGTCGGGTAGCCTTTAGGCCTAGTTGCTCCATGACTTTCAAAGACATCATGTTGGTGCATGCTCCCGAATCAAGCATACAGTTGTTGAGACATTTGTTATTTACCAGCAATGACATAAAGAAGGGTGGGTGTCCATCATATTGAACCCTAAAATGGTCAGCTTGTAACATAATAGGAGGGTCCATTGGTTCATCCAACACATTGAAAAACTTTTCAAACCTTTCTTTCATGGATGGAACTTTGATTACTTCCTTCTACGGGATGGTTACATGTATTTTGGCTAATGCACCTTCCAAGTCAAAATTTAAGTAAATCTTGTCAGTCTTCGAAGAAGTTTTAGGAAGGAGTATGTTCATAGGTGGAGGTTTTGGTTGTGAAGTTGTGGATCCAGTAGAGAGAGGTTGGTTCATTCGCTTTTGCATAGTATACACTTGGAATTCTTGTTTTTCAACTTCTCTCTTTACTCTTGATCAAGGCTATTGATTACCTCCATCCTAGCCCTCCTGGTTGCTTCCTTTATGCCTTCTTCATGTTCTTCAGGTGTGATATTAAGGCAATATTGTGGCTCCTCAATGGTATGGTCGATAATGTTGACTTGATCATGTTCACCATTATTTAGAGGGCATTCATGCTCCCAATGTGATTCTCTGCATTGGAAACACCATGAGTTCTCCTCAACCATGTTTGTAGGGGCTAAAGTGTTAGGAACCTCTTGATCGTTCTTAGGCTTGAAACCTTGACCACCCCTTTGGAATTGCCCCTTATAAGGAGGTCTAGGAGCTTGTTGTTGGGCTCTTTCTAAATTGACAATCCTATTCATCATTAACTCTCGGGTTTTTACCATGCCATCTACAATGAACTATAGCTTTGCCAAGTTGGCGCCAATATCTAAGGCAGCCTGAGCATTGTGGACCACTTTGGGTTTAGCATCCATCTTGACTCTTGGGGCGGAGAAAGGTTCTACTTTGGATGATGATAGGTTATTTTCAATCTTCATAGCCATCTCATAGGATTCTTGGATTGTTTTAGGAGCTTTGTCTCTGATAAGGAAACCCATTTGTCATGTAAAGGCTTTGGTGTAAAGAAAGAGAAGAAAATTGTTTGAAGGGTGGTGGCTTGTTGGGATATGTTGTACTAGCCTCTCAAATTTATCATGAAATTCCCTAACAGTTTCATTCTCAGCCTTTTAATGTTGTTAAACCTTGTTAGCAACATGTTAGGGTCCTCTTTGACACTCCATCTTTTGAGGAATTCTTCCTCTAATTTATCCATGGATGTAATACTAGCATCAGGAAGACCATTATACCATCTTCTAGCGCCATCATAGAGGGTAGCAAAAAACAACTTCATTGCCAAATCTTCAGCATCATCGCTAATGGGATGAAGTTGGAAATGTTGATGATTGCAGCTTCGTGAGATATTCTTCAGGTCTTCTCACCAGAGCAGTGGGCTCGGTCGACATGTGCCTTCTCCCTATCTTCTCCCCGATGGATTGAGTTGGGTTGACCTGAGACTGGTCTTCTCCTCAGTTGTGCTGGGTTGGGTTGACCTTAGACGGGTCTTCTCCCCAGGTGGATGGGCTGGGTTGATTTGTGGGGACGCCCATGATCTTCTTCCCATATCGAGCTGGGTTGAACGTTCCTCTGAGACTGAGTTGAGAATGACACTTGTCAGAGGGGTGGAAAGTTGTCCTGGGAGGGCACCCAACATCCCATGGGAGCAGACCATGTGGACATGTCACTTGGGAGTTGACCAAGTGGACACATCATGAGGGAGCAGCCCTTGACGATGATGATGACTTTCTCTAGTGGGTCGTAGCCCCTAGAAGAGATGAGGAGGTTCACACTAGGTACAGCCATGTGTGACATATTGATGCAACCTTTCACTATGATGACCAGAGACAAGAAGAAGCCCAACGTCTTGTGCAGAAGACCCATCAGAAGCCCAACGTCTTGTGTAGAAGACCTAATCTGTTGAAGTCGGCCTGGATGAAGAGACACCTTTTGGAAAGGAAATAATTCTCATTGGACTTGTATAAATAGAGAGAACTATCTCTCATTTTGTCATAATACACTTGGATAACTTTCTCTCTTCTATAGCGCTAGCCTCTTGGGATTCTATCGCACTTCTTCTTGGTGATTGGATTTTCTCTTGGACTATCTATTATCTAGTGAAAGGTTGCTTCTAGCTTTTTTTCCCTTGTGAAGAAGGGTTTCCCAGGATATCTCTTGTGTATTTTGTGCATGGTTATCATCTGGATAATTGTATGATGCAATTAATGCTTAGGGTTTATGCTCAATGATGTTTATGCTATGCAAAATTGAATAGAATGTTAACAAGTTGATCAAGCATAAAAAGTCAACATAGTTTCGGAGCAGTGTTCCTGAAAGAGCCATTGCACAAACTTCTTCAGCGCCTTTCCAAGCTAGTTGTCACCTTCTTGCTGCAACTACAAAAACGGCCCTTACCCTTTTCCTTGTCAAGCAAGTATTAGCACTTTCCCTTGAGTGTTGAGCCTAATCTCTTCACAAGCAGGTACGACCTAGTCCAGCGCATCACCTACAACCTTCAGATTGAAAATTGAAAAAATTTGGATTTTCGGCCCTAGGGTTTCTAGGGTTTCTACAGATTTCGGTTTCTAGGGTTTCTGCAATCATGGTGGGCAACATTCCTGTGAAAGATAGGCTTGATGGAGCCTCTAACTTCAACTCTTGGAAATCAAGACTACTCATCACTCTCGAAGAGAGTGACCTAATAAAATTTGTGGAGGAATTTGTACCAGAACCAACAGATGCGTCAGATAAAACTCAGTGGAAGAAAAATGACGCCAAGGCTAGAAAGATAATCATTTACTCTGTGAAAGATCATCTTATTCCACACATCTCCTCAATGAAGTCAACCAAAGAGATGTTTGATGCTTGAAGAAGTTGTTTGAAAGCAAGAACACCAACAGAGCCATTGCCTGAAGCACTAGCTTCAGAATTTTAAAATGACCAAAGCAGATACAGTTGCCACCTTCTTCATGAAAATTGTTGAGATCGGTGATTAGTTAGGCGCCATTGGAGAAATCATCTCAGATAGAGAGTTGGTAATGCTAACCCTCAATGGTCTTCCAAGTCACTGGGAGCCATTCATCCAGAGTATCAGTGGACGATCCAAATTGCCTAAGTCGGTCGATTATGGGCAGACTGCACTCAGGAGGAGACGAGACTTGCAATGAGAGGTGCACATGGTTCCCACCATGATGAAAGTCATGCACTTGCCTCTCATGCAAGGAAAGGCAGAGGAAGAGGAAAAGGTATGCAAAGATTTCATATGAAACGAAAGCCGCATCAGGCTCTTCAACACAAGGAGAAAGACATGTCAAAAGTTCAGTGTTATGGATGTGATAAATATGGACATTATGCCAGAGACTGCCTATACGAAGGAAAGGAAGGAGGCATGCAACCACTGCCAACGTTGATGAAGATCCACCTCACACTGAATCCGGTCTTGCTGAAGAATTCTTCTTCATCTCAACCCTCTCAGGTACAGTTCCTACTAGCAATAATGTCTGGTTAATTGACAGTAACGCTTCCAGACATATGATTGGATATAAAGAACATCTCACTAAACTAGTGGAGAAGGATTCTCGGTTACATGTTGTACTTGGTGACAATGCTAGATATGTTGTGAAGGGAACTGGAAACACCTCCCTTCAACTAGACTTGGGTATTCCACTTCATTTGAGTGATGTATTGTTTGTACTGGGAATGAGAAGGAACCTTGTCTCTATTTCACCCTTAGAGGACAAAGGCTACAAGGTTGCCTTCTCCGATGGAAAAGGTCTTGCATGGCACAAGAACTCTAGTATGGATTCAACCAGTGTAATTGGTGTTCAAGAAGACAGCTTGTACAAATTGACAGTTCATCCAGTTCAGGCACTTGTACATGATTCTATCAGTCTGAGTGAGCTTTGAAATAGAAGACTTGCTCACTTACATTACAGAGCTCTTTCCACTCTAGGGAAGATGGTGACTGGACTTCCACCACTTCGTGTTGAGCATGATGGCATTTGCAAAGGCTGTGCTCTTGGCAAGAATGCCAAGGGGACGTTTTCCAGTAGTGACAGCAGATCCAAAGGAGTCTTGGATCTAATACATTCAGATTTGTGTGGACCTATGAAATTTGCTTCCTTGAGTGGATACCTCTACTATGTGATCTTCATTGATGATTACTCAAGGAAGACGTGGATTTCCTTCTTGAAATCCAAGGAGTCAAAAGAAGTCCTTGACAGATTCCAAAGATTTAAAGCTCAAATTGAGAACCTGGCCGGAAGGAAGATAAAGACCTTGAGCTCAAATAATGGAGGAGAATATACCTCCAAGTGTTTCATTGATTTATGCATTGAGGCAGGGATCAAGAGGGAGTACATTGTTCCTTACAACCCTCGGCAGAATGGAGTTGCAAAAAGGAAGAACAGGTCTATTGTGGAAGCAACCAAGGCAATGATCCATGATCAGAGTTTACCGATGTTTCTTTGGGAAGAAGCATCCATGGTTACAGTATATGTGCAAAACAGAAGTCCTCACAAGATTTTGAAGAACGTGACTCCTAAAGAGGCCTTCACCGGAGTTAAGCCTGAAGTAGGACACTTCAGGGTATTTGGGTGTCCAGTCTACATTCACGTACCCTAGGAGAAAAGATCAAAACTAGAACCCTCTGGCAAGAAGGGCACATTTGTTGGGTACAGTGAATCATCGAAGGTATATCGGATCTACATCATAGGTCAGAGACAGATCGAAGTGAGTCGAGATGTTTCCTTTGAGGAGGAAGTTGCCTTCAAAAAATCGAGAAGGTCTTACATAGAGACTAACAGTGAGAGAGAGGAAGAGATGGTGTCTTCCCCACCTCATACCCCAACAATACAGAGAGAGCCTGATGATCCAGTAAAGACTATTGAGCATGTTGATCCTGTTGATCCTATTGAGCCAGTATATCATATTGATGTTCCTACAGAGATTATAATGGGTCGAAAAAGACCTACCTGGGCTCATCAGACCTTGCAGGAGGCAGAGGCACATGCAGCTCCTCGTGGTATTTTCAGAGAAAGTAAGAGGCCCCAAAGATACTCGAGTTATAAAGCAACCATGAACCACATCATTGATTCTGAGCCTTCCAGGTATGAGGAGACATCTAGTCATCCAGTATGGAAGGATGCCATGAGGGAGGAGTATCAGTCCATCATGAAGAATGATGTGTGGGACATTGTTCCAAGGGCCAAAGGGAAGTCTGTGGTGACTTCCAAGTGGATTTATAAGATAAAACATGTAGCTGACGGGAGCATTGAGAAACACAAACCAAGATTTCTGGCCAGAGGATTCTCTCATGTGGAGGGAATAGATTATGAGGAGACTTTTGCTCATGTTGCTCGATATACCTCCATTCGAACGATTATTGCACTTGCTTCAGGCTTGGGTTGGAGACTACATCAGAGATGGACATGACAACAACCATTCTCAATGGCGAGATTGAGGAAGAGGTGTATATCGAGCATCTAGATGGCTTTGTGATTCATGGGAAGGAGTCCCATGTGTGCAGTTTGAAGAAATCTCTATAAGGACTTAAGCAGGCCCCTCGTGCTTGGTATGCGAGGATTGATGGATATCTGATGAGTTTGGCTTTCACCGAGAGTGTTGTTGATGCCAACCTGCACTACAAAGTTGACAATGGTGAATCCCTGATTCTGATCCTGTACGTTGACGACTTATTCCTCACCCGAGCAAAGCATCTCATTACTTGGTGCAAGCATGAGTTGGCTTTTGAATTTGAGATGAAGGATCTCAGATTGATGCATTACTTCTTGGGACTTGAAGTATGGCAGAGAACTAATGAGATCTTCCTGAGTCAAGGGAAGTACACAGTTGAGATCTTGAGGAGATTTTGGCATGACAGAATGTAAGTCCATGACCACAACGATGGTGGCGAATCTAAAGAAGTTAAGTGAGTCTTATTTCGATTCAAACTTGATTGATCCAACTATGTATCGACAACTGATTGGATCAGTGATGTATCTAGTTAATACCAGACCTGATATTTGTTATGCAGTGAATGCACATAGCCAGTTCATGAGTCAGTCGAGACAGATACATTGGCTGACTGCAAAGCCTGTGTTGAGATACTTACGAGGCACAGTTGGACATGGCCTCAGATATGCTTCTAGTATCGACATGAGATTGCAGGGATATGCCGATTCAGATTGGGCAGGAAGCACAGTTGACAGAAAGGGCACCTCCGGATGTTGCTTCAGCCTAGGATCTGCCATGGGTTCCTGGTGCAACAAGAAACAAACTTCTGTGGCACTGAGTATCGCAGAAGCAGAGTACATTGCAGTATGTATGACAGTACACAAAGCAGTGTGGCTTTGCAGACTCCTTGTAGGATTGTTTGGCCAGATGTTCGATACCACTGTGATACATTGTGACAACTAGAGTTGTGTGAAGCTCTCAGAGAATCTCGTATCTCATGACAGTACCAAACATGTTGAGATCAAGTATCACTATATTCATGATATTGTGCAGCGAAAGGATGTTTGAGTGGAATACCTTCCTACCGATCAGCAGATCGCAGATGTTCTCACCAAGCCCCTTGCCAAGTCGAAGTTCGTGTAATTTCGTGATAAACTTGGCGTGACAGAGAATGTCCCTCTTGTTGAGAGGGGGTGTTGATGATTACAGTTCGTGAGACATTCTTCAGGTCTTCTCTCCAGAGCAGTGGGTTGGGTCGACCTGTGCCTTCTCCCTAACTTCTCCCCAATGGATTGAGCTGGGTTGACCTGAGACTGGTCTTCTCCTCAATTGTGTTGGGTTGGGTTGACCTAAGACGGGTCTTCTCCCCAGGTGGACGGGCTGGGTTGATCTGTGGGGATGCCCCTAATCTTCTCCCCATATCGGGTTGGGTTGAACACTCCTCTGAGATAGGGTTGAGCATGACACTTGTCCGAGGAGTGGAAAGTTGTCCTAGGAGGGCACCCAACCTCCCATGGGAGTACACCATGTGGACATGTCACTTGGGAGTTGACCAAGTGGACACATCATGAGGGAGCAACCCTTGACAATCATGATGACTTGCTCTAGTGGGTCGTAGCCCCTAGAAGAGATGAGGATGTTCACACTAGGTGCAACCATGTTTGACATATTGATGCAACCTTTCACTATGATGACCAGAGACGAGAAGAAGCCCAACGTCTTGAGCAGAAGACCCATCAGAAGCCCAACGTCTTGTGTAGAAGACCTAATCTGCTAAAGTCAACCTGGATGAAGAGACACCTTTTGGAAAGGAAATAGTTCTCATTGAACTTGTATAAATAGAGAGAACTATCTCTCATTTTGTCATAACACACTTGGATCACTTTCTCTCTTCTGTAGTGCTAGCCTCTTGGGATTCTAGCACACTTCTTCTTGGTGATTGGATTTTTTCTTGGACTATCTATTATCTAGTGAAAGGTTGCTACTGAGTTTTTCTCCCTTGTGAAGAAGGGTTTCCCAGGATATCTCTTGTGTATTTTGTGCATGGTTATCTTCTTGTGATCTTGGATAATTGTATGATGTAATTAATGCTTAGGGTTTATGATTCATGATGTTTATGCTATGCAAAATTGAATAGAATGTTAACAAGTTGTTCAAGCATAAAAATTCAACAGGAAAAAGGCCCAAAAATTGCTCATATGGTCCTCAGCAAGATCCCCCTGGGCCTAGGTCTGTCGGGGTGCCTCCAAAGGCAACGTTTGTCTTTTTCCTGGTGCAAATCTTCAATTTTCTCTTACCCCTGACTGGGGTTGCAGCATCCATCTGTGGGCTTTAAGCCCCTATGAAGGTCCGAGCTAATCATTCCCTCATGTGTACCTGTCCACCGGGCAAGGTCCTGCAGCAACAAGTATGCTCTTTAGGGGTTCATAAGTCACAGGGATCATAGCATGTAAATCACATCCAATAATTAAATTACCCAAACATGTGCATCAAACCCCCCTTAACCCAGAGAAATGCTCAAAGACGTTATGCAATTTGACAAGTTAGGCTTGGAGAAGGTCTCAGGGCGTCCTATTGGGCCAACCTCTCTTAAGTTTGGGGTGTTTCCCAAGTGGGATCTAGTCCAAGTTATGTAAGTGTATGAGGTGGCATGGGGTAAGTGTTTGGTCATGGGGTGCTTGTAATAAGAGGGAAATGTAAAGTCTTACCTGTGGGTGCCTTTGTAGAGGGTGAGTTGCACCTTTTCATAAATGTAATTGTTTCCTAGCCCATTTATTGTCTTTTACTCTTAGCTTTGTTTCTTTTAATCTTTTGCTTTTGTGCTTCAAGGGAATAGTTGAGGGCCAATGTCCTGGCTTGATGACCAGAGGTGATAGCATTATCCACAAACATTTCATGGAGATGAGAAGGTTGGCACGTGATGAGCCCCCTTTCTCTTGGCTATGCCACCAAGAGCCACTACCCTAGTTTGGTGACCAGATAGGTGGTAGTGTCATACCTCTACATGCCCATGGTCATAATAGGTCGGCTCGTGATGAGACCTCCTATCCATCAACTAGTACCTTGAGTGTTTATGTATCTTATGGGTCCCCTTTTCTTACTGAGAAGCTTTTCACTGCTTTCTCGGGGATCCTTGGGCGAAGCATCTCAAAGGTTTCAATATTGGCTTTTAACTCTTGCCATCTACTTTTACCCTCTAGGCCTTTAGCCCCTTCTTCCCACGAGGTAAGGTACAACCCTTCCTAGTGTGGCCAATCCCAATGCCCAAAAAATGGTAGAGGAGATGAGAGGAATAAAGATGGAAAGTGGTAAGTATGAAGGGAACGGACAATGACTTTTCACAAACCCACCACCTAGTGGCAACCCATCCTAAAGGGAAATCAACTTACTAGGGCACCATGTCACCATTCCAGGTATGAACGAGGCAAAGAGCATAATTTCCAAGCAAACGTCATGAAATGAAGAAGGATTCAATACAACATATTCAAGTGCTTCAAAAATCAGAGTGCTACATACCATGATACCCGGACTCATTACCTCATGGAGCAAGACTAAATGCTACTTCAGGACCAGGCTAGTGGGATGGTTATTGCTATTGTTGATAAATGGACTGCACTAAAGAAGAGGGGCCCTCCAGTGCCATGCTCAAGTTGTTCGGCTCTCGATACTCCATGTCTAGGACCTGTGGGCCTCAAGACGTGATCTCCTTAGTTATCCCTAGGCTAGGGGATAATAGTGTCGTCAACATAAATCGCCCATCGATTTCAAGGCCATCGATTGGAGGAAGGCAATGCATATACACTAAAACAGGGGGTCGAGTCGTAGTCCAAGTCATCTATTGTTTTATATTCCATCTCATATCGCCTAGCCACCATTCTATATTGGAGCCTTTGGTCATAAATCGAATGTGGAGCCCCTTTTGACGTCCCACCGAAGTATGTACAACCACGATTTCATTGAAAGTGTTGTAATCTTGATATTGTGGAAGTGTTCCTAGTCAGACTAGTCCACGAATTGATCGTTGCATGGGATAAAAATAAACTATAATCAACCAAACCACGGGCTTAACTTACACCTACATTAGATAAAGGTTTGACTTGGAAGTTGATGGCACTTATTTTGGAGGAAAATGTGGGTCTAAAATCACTTGTGGGATATTTTTGAGGAAATTAGTTGGGGAGGTTGTTACCTTCTAGCTACTTTGGGAAATTGAGCCTTGACCAACTCATTAATTTATTTATTGTTGAAACTTTCTCATTTGAGTTGGTTAAGATGAGAGCTTTGTTTTATTGTTTTCTTTGTGGAGGAAGATTATTTTATTGTTTCTTTTAGGAAAAGAAAATGGAAAAGGTTAGAAATATCTTATTATTTTTCCTTGGAGAAACTAATGGATCTAGGAGAACAATTCATTTATAATTGCATGAGGGAGTTACAGCTCAAGCCTATATAAGAGTTTGCTCTCACCATTTGCAAACGGATTAGACTGAAGAAGGATCTCTGGTGTAAATAAAAGCTCTAAGCTATTGGAGTATTTTTGTCTTTATTTTGTCCAAGTAATAGAGTGATGTATAAGTAATTTTTTATGTGTGGCAATTAGTTCTCTATGCTACAATTGGGAATTTGTTTGCAGGTGTATGGATGACAAAGGAAAATCAAGGGCCAAGGAAAGGTGTTTCATCTTATTTGGAAAGAATCCCGCTTATCCCCTTTTTGTATCATTTACCTTTCAAGATAGAAACATTACACATTCTAGATCACTTGATTAGGTGTGTTTGTAGATAATCTTTGGTAGGGGCCACCTTTATAACTTGCTTTGAGTAGTAGATCTGTTATAGCCCCTCTCCACCAGATCACTTGTAGATCAAACAACCAAATTAGACGCGTAGTTTGCAGATCAAGTGATTGTATGCTACCACTTAATCTTCCTTTAGAATCGCCTTCTAAGATTACTCACAAGACCCCATTGCCCAAGCAACACAAGGCACCGATCTCCCTTTTATCCACCACTCCCAACCATCTGAATTCCATTTTAATTTCTCTATTTATGTTTATGTTGCTAAGCTTCCTCATACTCCCACTATCTACTACACACATTAAGCTTAGTAACCCATAGGGAAGCCCCCCTTGGTTAATATTTCGTTTACCCTAGCCTACAACCAACCTCCTAGTTCCACAAGGCTAGCACTCATCTTTGGGAATTTGAGTAAAGGTGTTGGTTTGTGTGGTAACAAAGAGGAAATGGGCAAGGCTCGGAAATGATTGCATGTAGTATCATAGTATAAGAAAACTAATACCAAATTAGAACATCATGATCAGCCTTTGTTCAAGGTTCTAATTTTAAAGGAAATGATAGTAGCTTAATAACTTGGTAATAGTTTGTGGTTTCATAGACCACCAAACTTTGGGACTTTGAGTAAAGGTGTTGGTTTGTGTGGTAACAAAGAGGAAATGGGCAAGGCTTGGAAATGATTGCCTATAGTATTATAGTATAAGAAAACTAATACCAAATTAGATCATGATCAGACTTTGTTCAATGTTCTAATTCTAAAAGGAAATTATAGTAGCTTAATAACTTGGTAATAGTTTGTGGTTTCATAGACCACCAAGACAATTTGAGCATCAACTACAAGCTTGCAATTGAATTATTTACTCTAAAGGAACTTTAGGTGAAACATAACTACAACCAGAATGCAACTTTAGGTGAACTTTAGGTAAAGATAATGTTCACTGTTGGCAACTTGTTCACTATAAAATAACATCAACAGGTAAAACTGTAACAAGCACCATGTGTGCTATTATGAAATAACAAGAGAAGTGTTTAATTATGAATGTATATATTGAATAACGATTGAACGATCATTTACAATAAATAATGACAAAATATATAAACATTGACTAGACACGAGTATGAAGGGGTACAACCCTTGGTGATTTAAGTCTTAATATTGTCAAAAATTATTGTTATGATTATCATTACCTATTTATGTATGTTACATTGCCACCCCCTTCAAAGAGACATTCTTGGGGGATTCCCTCTTCTTGATTTGTTCCACCTCATACTTTCATTTTAAGTTGTAGAAGGTCATCTTAGCTCTAATTTAGAGTTTGAATGTTTGCAAGGTTTGTTTGCAATGTGGTTATAATACTTATATGGTATTCTATTTTGTCTCTTAATGAGATGTCTTGATATGTAATTGAGTTTTTAAGATTGCTTGAAAAATCCACAGTAGTAATTTTGATTAGG
>ML811000.1:188775-198984 GCA_009831015.1 Picea engelmannii
AGTTAGTCCATATAAATTCCGTACATTGTACAATTGTTGATTGTACGGCTGTGTAAACTCATCAAAAATAATGAATTTCCCTTGAGCAAAAAATTGAATTCTCTTTTAAGTTTTTTCCTTTTCTTATAATTTTTGAAAATCTTCCCTTTTTTAAATTTTTAGAAAAAAAAAAAGACCTAACTTTAAATCGGGAAAAAGTAACCTAGCTCGTCTTTTAAAACCAGAAATACTAACCAAGTATTTCTTATATTTTCAAAAAAATAAACCTCGCTTGAAAAAATTATTAACCCACTCCTGGGGACTTGGCCAAGCCACCAACAACCAGGCAGAAGCTTATGCCCTGCTAAGTGGTCTTCTCCTAGCCAAGGAAGCCAATGTCGCAACACTAATAGTTGTTGGAGATTCAATGATGGTAATCAAGCAATGCTCATCAAATTCTCCACCTTGGGAAGTAAATTGGCTCATATCGTCACTCGTCTAAAGAAGGAAGTTGGTCCTCTAAATTTTATTCTTTCATATCAATCGAGACCTAAACTTGAAAGCAGATCATTGGGCCATGAGAGCCAAAGAGCTTGGTCTAGGAATTCAGTTTAAAAATCGAGGGTATGAACAAATTTGCATCCCCTAAGGTCGTTTTGAATGGTTTGTCAAGCAAAGGATAGAGGTGCATTACAATCTCATTTAATTTTGCATGATCCAAATCTTTTCATATCATAGTAGTGGCATCAAGACAGGTGAGCCAAGGAGAAGCCACATACTATACAGCATGAGAGCTCCCTCTCTGGTCATGGTTTTTGATTCTCCATTTGCTTTCTATTGAGGCCTTGTGGGATAAATGGCGAGATCTTGGACCAGAATTGGGTGAAAGCTTGGCAGTTTCCCTAGAGTTTCCCACAATAAGGTTAGAAGTCATGGTTATGGGCAACTTGTCATTTTTTCAATCCTGTATGGAATGTTTTAAAATTGAGAGTGGGATCATTCAAAGGTCGGAGACTGAATAACTTCTAGATGGTGTCTCTTTGTGGGAAAGTGAAGATCAATTCAGGCCCTTGTGTTTCAATTTGTTTGTTTGTTCTAATCCTTGGCTTCGTCTCTAGGTCAATTCTGCAAAAATTCTTTTCAAAAAATTGAACTTCGAAGGAAATTTGGTATCCATCTCACTGTGGGAAAGAACTCTCATTTTCTGGTCTTTGTTCACTCTCTTGCTTGTCTCCTATAATCGGTGGGAAGCTCGGTTTGGCTTGGCGAAGGAATCTTGGCACTAATATATGAGAATTCAGCCTTAGTAAAGAACCTGACCTTTTGTGTAGCTCTTAAAATTCTGGTGACATTACAATAGTTCCATTGGACAAGGTCATCCTTACAAATTTTGATTTCTATTTCAAGTTTGGTTTTGCAATTGCAGGTTTGCAAAACATGGATAATAGAGATGTGTTGGAGTTGCAAAGGATATTGAGAAGGCATGAGGACCGCATCCATGTTGAAATCCTTACTCTGACACCTAGGTATCTTGTTATCTAGTGATGTCCTTACTGCTAATCAAGTTAGCAACTCACAAAACAAAAATGCATTGTTGGAATATTCAATTAAAATAAAGATAGCGGAAGAAATATTGGAAACCAAATCATGCACATATAAACACCAATAGTTTTTGGTAGATACCCCTACAAAAAAACTTGGAGGGAAAACCAATACTAAGATGATTTTATTATGATAAAATCATGGCTCCCATAACATGGATAATGGCCCACTAAGAAAAATACAACTGCAGACAAACCTGGCAAAGTTTGCTCTATTGTACGACCCAGATCTGCCATGCTTTTCAAGGTGCACGCACTTTTCCTTAAGCAAACCCATGTATATGTGCATGTCTCCACTAAAACATGTGTACACAACCTTAAGGACTGTACAGAAAACTCCGTACTACGCAACCCTTTCTTGTGGATTCGCTCTTTTGAAACCCACTTGCAGCTGCCTCTGTTCTCTCTTCTCCTTAACCTTATCTCTAGATGGAAGTCCTTCTCCACCTATGCAAGATGTCTTGAATCACAGTCCTTCGTGATCCAATCCTGTAAGCAAAAGTCCCTGTCTACTCTGATCAATGTGTCAAGTCTCAAGTGTCTTCCTCCTTCACCCTAGCCTTGTTATTATAAGATTGAGTTATGACCTAACCCTAATCTCCAAAGTGATTGGCGGTTGAGATTACTTCTCACCTAGCTTGAGATCAGTGGCTAAAATTAAATGCTAATTACTTTTAGCATTTCCTTAAATAACTCAACTAATTAATAGAAGTACTTTACTTTAATAATTCCTTTAATTAAAGTCAACTCTCAAGGTAGAAGGCTTTGGACAACTTCCACACGTCTAGACACTTAGACCTGTGCGGAAATACATGTCTGACGTTACAAACATCAACACTCCCTCTTAGGAAGGAAGGTATTTTGCACCACTCCAAGTTTGTCTATGAAGAACACAAACTTCCCTTTAATCAAGGGTTTGGTCAAAATATCTGCAACCTACTCACCTGTGGAAATATATTGAAGCTCCATTGCTCCCTTCTGGATTGTATCTCGAATGAAGAGATATTTGATCTCTATATGCTTGGACCTGTCATGGAATATTGGATTCTTTGAGAGTATGATACAACTCTGATTATCGCAGTATATCACCACAGGCTCCAACTCCTACTCCTGATCAAATAAATCGGTAAGCAATTTGTGAAGCTAAATGGCTTCAGAGCTAGCCGTACTCTGCCATATACTATTCCTTTGTTGAACTGAGTGTTACAGAAGTATGCTTCTTGTTGAACCAAGTAATCATTGTTGATCCCAAGCTAAAGCAGCACCCCGAGGAGCTCTTTCTGTCTATTGCACTTCCTGTCGAATTTGAGTCCGAATATCCCTGCAGTCTCACTCCATATCCTCCAAGATACCTCAATCCATACTCCATTGTACCTCTCAAGTACATGAGCACATGCTTCACTGCTATCCAATGCACCTACCTCGGCTCCACCATGAACTGACTCAAGTTATTCACAGCAAAACATATATTTGGCCTATTGTTGACCCAATACATCAAGGACCCTATCAACTGCCTATATATCTTGGGATCCACCAACTATGAATTTAAAGTGACAACCTTATTTGGATTGGTAACCATAGGTCTAGCCATCGATCTACAATTCTCCATCCTAAATCTCCTCAAAATCTCTACTGTGTACTTCCCTTGTCCAAGGAAGATCTTTCATGATACCTGCCATACCTCTAACCCCAAGAAATAATGCATCAAGCCATTGTCCTTCATCTCGAACTCAGTAGCTAAATCTGCTTTGCACCCTATAATAAGCTCCTCTGCACCTGTGACAAACAAATCATCATCGTACAAAACCAAGATGAGTGGATTTGCCCCAACAAGTATAAAGTACAAGCTATTTGGAAAGAATGGATAAAATCCAAGATCCCCTTGGACCTACTCTCATTATTTGGAAAAGAAGCCTTGGCATTCCTGCCAAGCGCACACCCTTTGCACACTCCCTACTACTTAATACTAAACTCTGGAAGACCTATAAAAATCTCCCTCAAAATCGACAATGCCCTGTAGTGTAGGTGTCCTAACCTCCTGTGCCACAACTCATATAAGCTATCACTATCGTGTAGCAAATCCGGAACAGGCTTGCCACGCAACCTGCATAAAGTGCCCTTTCTAACCCCAACGATCATTGTTGTGTCTGGGCTAGCTTTCTTTGGATGTATGAGTACTTGCCTTCTCAAAAAAGTGACAACAAAACCCATGTCCTCCATAGCTAAGACAAAGAGCAAATTCTTCTTCAGTCTTGGTACGTAAAGCACATCTTGGGCATCCAACAAACCTCCTGACTCAAGTTGGAACGTAAATGTTCCCTCTCCCTTCATTGCATACTTGGCATCATCACCAAGCTCCACATAAACATGTGAGTCCCTCTCCGTAAGACTGCTAAATAGCTCTTATACTTCTGTCATATGACGAGATGCACAATTGTCCAAGAACCAAGCACTCTTAGTAGTTGTGTTGGTAGAAAGGCAAGAAACTAGTGAGAAATCCTTCTCAAACTTTGTTGCAAACTCAACTAGTTGTGTCTCTGTTGATGTTGTTGTTTGCATCTTTCCTTTTCTCTTCTTCTCTAGACACTGAGATGCATAATGTCCATTCTTAAGACAAGAGAAGCATTTGGTTTTACTCAAGTCCTTCTTCCACGGTTGTGATGATCCTCCATCATTGTTACCCTTCTTGTTGGAACTCTTTCCTTTGCCCTTCTTTGTCTTACTGACAAGAGCCAAGTTCTCATCACTACTTCCCTACTTGCTACTCTTGGACTCCTCCCGAGTCTCTTTCTGGTTGCAATCATTCGAAAGCCTCTGCCCACCTGAAGTCTGAGTTGCTAACTACTACTCATCCTTCGGAGTCAGATAATCCTCATCCTCTGTCACTGTTGATGACTCGGGAGATCTCCTAGATGCCAAGTTCTCCTCGAACTTAACATCTCTGCTCATAATTGTCTTCCTCTACACTGGAATGAAGATCCTGTAAGCCTTTGAGATCTCGTTGTACCCCACAAATATACCCTTATGTCCGGAAGGCTCCAGCTTCATCCTCTTCTCCACGGGCACATGGATGTAGATTGACAAACAAAGATACTCAAAAGTCATATCTTTGGCTTCACTCCTGAGAATGCCTCCTCTGCAATCTTGTCCCCCAATTTCCTATGAGGAGTCCTATTCTGCACATTG
The DNA here is from genome assembly GCA_009831015.1 of Picea engelmannii. Lineage (NCBI taxonomy): Eukaryota > Viridiplantae > Streptophyta > Pinopsida > Pinales > Pinaceae > Picea > Picea engelmannii. The sequence continues at coordinate 193,542 of ML811000.1, forward strand.
TCCTATTACACGCCTCTACCAAAGAAACATAGGCAACTCCTGGTCATGTATCATAGCCCTGGCAGAACTGATGATGGATCGATTCTCTCTCTGCAACCCCATTTTGCTAAGGGTTGTTTGAGACTGTCAACTCCCTCTTGATCACTGCCTCCTCGTAGAAATCCTTGAAGTCATTGGAGGTGTACTCTCCCCCATTATTCGACCTCAAGTCCTTGATCTTCTTTCCTCTCTGGTTCTCCACCTGAGCCCTAAACTCCTAAAACCAACTGAGACCTCATCCTTGGTCTTCATAAAGAAGATCAAGGTTTTCTTGGAAAAGTCATCAATAAACGTCACATAGTATGACGATCCCTGTATTGATGCTATTGACATCGGTCCAGTCACATCTGAATGGATAAGATCCAAGATCCCCTTCGACCTACTCTCGTTATTTGGAAAAGAACCCTTGGCATTCCTTCCAAGCACACACCCTCTGCACACTCCATGTTTCTCAATACTAAACTCTGGAAGACCTATAAAAATCCCCCTCAAAATCGGCAATGCCATATAATGTATGTGTCCCAACCTCCTATGCCACAACACATATAAGCTATCACTATCGTGTAGCAAATCCTGAACAGGCTTGCCCTGCAACCTGCATAAAGTGCCCTTTCTAACCCCAATGATAATTGTTGTGTTCGGGGCTAGCTTTCTTTGGATGTATGAGTACCTGCCATCTCAAAAAAGTGACAGCAAAACCCATGTCCTCCATAGCTAAGACTGAGAGCAAATTCTTCTTCAGTCCTAGTACGTAAAGCACATCTTGGGCATCCAACGAACCTCCTGACTCAAGTTGGAACGTAAATGTTCCCTTTCCCTTCATTGCATACTTGGCATCATCACCAAGCTCCACATAAACATGTGAGTCCCTCTCTGTAAGACTGCTAAATTGCTCTTATACTTCTGTCATATGAGGAGATGCGCAATTGTCCAAGAACCAAGCACTCTTGGTAGTTGTGTTGGTAGAAAGGCAAGAAACTAATGAGAAATCCTTCTCAAACTTTGTTGCAAACTCAGCTAGTTGTGTCTTTGTTGATGTTGTTGTCTGCATCTTTCCTTTTCCCTTCTTCGCTAGACACTGAGATGCACAATGTCCATTCTTATGACATGAGAAGCATTTGGTTTTACTCAAGTCCTTCTTCCCTGGCTGTGATGATCCTCCATCATTGTTACCCTTCTTGTTGGAACACTTTCCGTTGCCCTTCTTTGTCTTACTGACAAGAGCCAAGTTCTCATCACTACTTCCCTACTTGCTACTCTTGGACTCCTCTCCAGTCTCTTTCTGGATGCAATCATTTGAAAGCCTCTACCCACCTGAAGTCTGAGCTGCTAACTACTACTCATCCTTCAGAGCCTGATAATCCTCGTCCTGTCACTGTTGATGACTCGGGAGATCTCCTAGATGCCAAGTTCTCCTCGAACTTAACATCTCTGCTCATAATTGTCTTCCTCTACGCTGGAATGAAGATCTTGTAAGCCTTTGAGATCTCGTTGTACCCCACAAATATACCCTTATGCCCTAAAGGCTCCAGCTTCGTCCTCTTCTCCAAGGGCACATGGATGTAGATTGACAAACAAAGATACTCAAAAGTCATATCTTTGGCTTCACTCCTGAGAATGCCTCCTCCGTAGTCTTGTCCCCCAATATCATGTGAGGACTCCTATTCTGCACATACATTGTTCTGTTCCATGCCTCTACCAAAGAAACATAGGCAACTCCTGGTCATGTATCATAGCCCTGGCAGAACTGATGATGGATCGATTCTCTCTCTGCAACCCCATTTTGTTAAAGGTTGTATGAGACTATCAACTCCCTCTTGATCACTGCCTCCTCGTAGAAATCTTTGAAGTCATTGGAGGGGTACTCTCCCCCATTACCCGACATCAAGACCTTGACCTTCTTTCCTCTCTAGTTCTCCACATGAACCCTAAACTCCTAAAACCGAGTGAGACCTCATCCATGGTCTTCATAATGAAGATCAAGGTTTTCTTGGAAAAGTCATCAATAAACGTCACATAGTATGACGATCCCTGTACTGATGCTAATGACATCGGTCCACTCACATCTGAATTGATAAGATCCAAGATCCCCTTGGACCTACTCTCGTTATTTGGAAAAGAATCCTTGGCATTCCTGCCAATCGCACATCATCTGCACACTCCCTGCTGCTCAATACTAAACTCTGGAAGACCTATAAAAATCCCCCTCAAAATCGGCAATGCCCTGTAGTGTAGGTGTCCCAACCTCCTGTGCCACAACTCATATAAGCTATCACTATCGTGTAGCAAATACTGAACAGGCTTGCCCTGCAACCTGCATAAATAGCCCTTTCTAACCCCAACGATCATTGTTGTGTTTGAGCTAGCTTTCTTTGGATGTATGAGTACCTGCCTTCTCAAAAAAGTGACAGCAAAACCCATGTCCTCCATAGCTAAGACTGAGAGAAAATTCTTCTTCAGTCCTGGTACGTAAAGCACATCTTGGGCATCCAACAAACCTCCTGACTCAAGTTGGAACGTAAATGTTCCCTCTCCCTTCATTGCATACTTGGCATCATCACCAAGCTCCACATAAACATGTGAGTCCCTCTCCATAAGACTGCTAAATAGCTCTTATACTTCTGTCATATGAGGAGATGCGCAATTGTCGAAGAACCAAGCACTCTTGGTAGTTGTGTTGGTAGAAAGACAAGAAACTAGTGAGAAATCCTTCTCAAACTTTGTTGCAAACTCAGCTAGTTGTGTCTCTGTTGATGTTGTTGTCTGCATCTTTCCATTTCCCTTCTTCTCTAGACATTGAGATGCATAATGTCCATTCTTATGACATGAGAAGCATTTGGTTTTACTCAAGTCCTTCCCTGGCTGTGATGATCTTCCATCATTGTTACCCTTCTTGTTGGAACTCTTTTCGTTGCCCTTCTTTGTCTTACTAACAAGAGCCAAGTTCTCAGCACTACTTCCCCACTTGCTACTCTTGGACTCCTCCCGAGTCTCTTTCTGGATGCAATCATTCGAAAGCCTTTGCCCACCTGAAGTCTGAGCTACTAACTACTACTCATCCTTCGGAGCCTGATAATCCTTGTCCTCTGTCATTGTTGATGGCTCGGAAGATCTCCTAGATGCCAAGTTCTCCTCAAACTTAACATCTCTGCTCATAATTGTCTTCCTTTGCGCTGGAATGAAGATCTTGTAAGCCTTTGAGATCTCGTTGTACCCACAAATATACCCTTATGTCCTGAAGGCTCAAGCTTCGTCCTCTTCTCCACGGGTACATGGATGTAGATTGACAAACAAAGATACTCAAAAGTCATATCTTTGGCTTCACTACTGAGAATGCCTCCTCGACAGTCTTGTCCCCCAATATCATGTGAGGACTCCTATTTTGCACATACATTGTCGTGTTACACGCCTCTACCAAAGAAGCATAGGCAACTCTTGGTCATGTATCATAGCCCTGGCAGAACTGATGATGGATCGATTCTCTCTCTGCAACCCCATTTTGCTAAGGGTTGTATGAGACTGTCAACTCCCTCTTGATCATTGTCTCCTCGTAGAAATCCTTGAAGTCATTGGAGGTGTACTCTCCCCCATTATCCGACCTCAAGACCTTGTTCTTTTGTCCTCCCTGGTTCTCCACCTGAGCCCTAAACTCCTAAAACCAACAAAGACCTCATCCTTGGTCTTCATAAAGAAGATCAAGGTTTTCTTGGAAAAGTCATCAATAAACGTCACATAGTATGACAATCCCTATACTAATGCTACTGACATCGGTCCACTCACATCTGAATGGATAAGATCCAAGATCCCCTTGGACCTACTCTCGTTATTTGGAAAAGAACCCTTGGCATTCCTGCCAAGCGTACACCCTCTGCACACTCCCCGCTGCTCAATACTAAACTCTAGAAGACCTATAAAAATCCCCCTCAAAATCGACAATGCCCTGTAGTATAGGTGTCCCAACCTCCTGTGCCACAACACATATAAGCTATCACTATCATGTAGCAAATCCGGAACAGGCTTGCCACGCAACCTGCATAAAGTGCCCTTTCTAACCCCAACGATCATTGTTGTGTCCGCGCTAGCTTTCTTTGGATGTATGAGTACTTGCCTTCTCAAAAAAGTGACAGCAAAACCCATGTCCTTCATAACTAAGACTGAGAGAAAATTCTTCTTCAGTCCTAGTACGTAAAGCACATCTTGGGCATCCAACGAACATCGTGACTCAAGTTGGAACGTAAATGTTCCCTCTCCCTTCATTGCATATTTGGCATCATCACCAAGCTCCACATAAACATGTGAGTCCCTCTCCGTAAGACTGCTAAATAGCTCTTATACTTCTGTCATATGACAAGATGCACAATTGTCCAAGAACCAAGCACTTTTGGTAGTTGTGTTGGTAGAAACGCAAGAAACTAGTGAGAAATCCTTCTCAAACTTTGTGGCAAACTCAGCTAGTTGTGTCTCTGTTGATGTTGTTGTTTGCATCTTTCCTTTTCCCTTCCCCTCTAGACACTGAGATGCATAATGTCCATTCTTATGACATGAGAAGCATTTGGTTTTAATTAAGTCCTCCTTCCCTGGCAGTGATGATCCTCCATCATTGTTACCCTTCTTCTTGGAACTCTTTCCTTTTCCCTTCTTTGTCTTACTGACAAGAGCCAAGTTCTCATCACTAATTCCCTATTTTCTACTCTTGGACTCCCCCCGAGTCTCTTTCTGGATGCAATCATTCGAAATCCTCTGCCAATCTGGGAGATATTCCCAGCACAAACTCCCTTGACAAATGGTTCCCAAGACTTGGGAAAATCATTCAATGCCACATTCACGAGTTCTGTGTCCTTCGTTTTCTCCCCTATGGCTGCAGACTGATCACGTACCTGAGTGATCCCCATGAAATAGTGGGTAACATTGTCAGATCTAGACATATATACAGATCTAAGTTTATTTCTTAAGACCATCTTCCTATTCATGTTAGTTCTTCAGAATAAACCTACCAAGGCATCAAACATCTCTTTGGCCATCTTCTTCTCAGATAAGTGAGGAATTAAATGATCCTTCACTAAATCCAAGATAACCCTCTCAGCTTTGATATCCTTCTTCTCGTGAGCTGCCAAAGTTGTCAGATCTGTCGGTGGAACAACTGTTGTGTCCACTAACTCCCAAAGGTCATATTCCTTCAACGCCAGAGTTACTCTTGCTTTCCAAGATAGGAAGTTGGATGCTCCATCTAATCTATCTTCAACTCTCAATCCTGCTAATGTCTGTTGGATTACTGAGAGGGGGGGTGAATCAGTAATAGAGCAATTTAATCCCTTTTAACCATATAATCCAAGTGTTATATCAATGAAGCATTATCATCCAATAACTGCAGAGTAAATAAGCAATGAACAAATGAACAATCATA
>ML811000.1:230432-241597 GCA_009831015.1 Picea engelmannii
GGAAGATCCTTCTAGAAGCGGAAGCTTCTATTAGGTCTTCTTACATCCGCCTTATTCTATTTTATTGAAAGGTCTTATTAATATTGACCTTTATTACATCCGAATACATTGATCTACCTATGTGCGGGTTGGGACCTTAACACCCCTGCTCAATTCATTCAGTTGACTGTCCATGAGGGACTCTTCGTATGTTGATTGAGTGAGATGAGGAAAAGGAGGAGTGTCTCCGAAGCAATGAATTTCAGGATCAAGCTCGTTTGTTTCCCCTTCTTCCCCTTCGGCCACAAAATTGTTTTGAAAAGGGGCCTGAATTTTTTGATCTTCTCTGTCTCTTCCCCTCTCTCTATGCACAGTCGGGGAATTAATACTGTTGGGCCTCCTGAAACCTCCTTTGTTTTCGGCGTTTTGAGGGCCCTTGTATGCTTGCCTTCCTTCCACCTTCATTCTCTCCATCTCTGCAGACAGAGACTTCACCATCTTGGTCAATTCATCCACTTGAGGGTGGGGCACCGATGGGCCAGAAGTTGAAGCTTTCGACCTTCCCTTCCTTCTATCTGCGTCGGTCTTGTTTCTCAATCTATCAGCTGCTAATACATTGGATTCCACTTCTATGGTCGCATCTTGCATTTGAGCTAAGGAGGTGGCCCTTCTTTCTCTCAGTAATAGACAGAAATCGGGGCCAAACGCACTAGCATAAGAAATCTTGACTGAGGCTTCTGAAGGCTTTATCTCGGCAGGGATTTTGTTATACATCTTATTGAATCTTTTGGCGAAGTAGGAGACAGACTCTCCATCCATCTTTCTCAAAGACCCAAACTCTGTCATGTAATACATGAAATCCTTCCTGTCGCCCCACTGCCTCAGAAAAGCACTATCCAGGGCTTCGATCCCAGCAATAGATCCAGGGGCCAATCCTCTAAACCATTTCCTCAACTCGCCATCTAGGCTCTGGACGAAAACTCTCATCCAGACATCTTCATTTTCAATGTTCAGGTTGTCTACATAACTGTAGAAAGCAACCGGGTGCTCTTCCGCAGTTATGTCCCCTTCTCCAGTGAACTTGGGCATATACTTTAAGTAATCTCCAGCAAGGAGAGGATTCATAGGATGAGGTAGGATTAAGGGGGCATATTTGGCAGCGACTATGGCATCCATTCTATTTAGAGGGGGATTAGCACCAGCCATAGGAGTATTAGGTGGAGGAGAGCCTGGAGGAGAAGGAGTTCTCGACGGGGCTACTGGGAATGAGTCCCGAAGTGGAATGGGAAATAAAAGGGGATTTAAGGAGAAGGCTAACGGGCTCAAGTCAATAGGTGCTCCTCTTTGTGGAGGAGTGGGAAAATCTTCTGTAGTCCTGGGTCTACGCAAAGGTACAGCTTCGGAGGACAGGGGAGTGACAAGTATTTCTCCCTCCAATCCCAGACCAAGAGGGGAAAACTCAGCAGGAACACTCCCGAAATTCAGGAAACAGGAAACCTCTGAAGGAGGTCTATTAAGAAACTAAGGAGGAGAAAATGGAGTTCCTATAGAAGGAGATGGCAGATTACCTGGTTCGGCTGTAGCAGCTTCTTCTTCAGAGGCCTTTCCTTTTCTGAGAACCACCTCTGGATCAGTTTCAGGTGTAGCTAGAGGCAGCTGTGGATGAGACCGCGTGTGTCTGCCTCTGAAAGCCACAATTAATAAAGCAGGTTCGCCCCAGTGGGGTCGTCACAATGGAGTCGCCAGGTGCACAGTAGCAATCTTTAAAGGCTCTGATACCTGATGCACCTTCAAAATCAGAGGCTCAATGTCGTTCAATCCCGGGGAAACTTTTCAACTTCGTCCCCGGCAACGACACCAGAAATGTTAGCGTTAGAAGTCACTCCTGGATTGCTTGCAGGAGCAGAGCCCAATGCCCATCAGTTTTATGTCACGATTTGTTTGATGGGTTGATCGGATGGGTAAAGACTCAAGAAGATATAGCTTTAACTCAAGAAACCGGGCCTGGTATGTAGAAAGCAAGGGAGGTCTTGATCCAACTTCCATCAGTAAATGGATTAAAGGGTGGTAGAGGGAAGACTTGTGAGAAGGGCGAGCAAGACTGCCTCGGGCGACAGGCCTTCGGAAGCTTGAGAGCAAAAAACTCAGAAGCCAAGATCCTCTTGGTTCAGAGCTTCAAGGAGCTGAGGGGTGACTCGACTGGATCCTTCAAATCCAAGTCATTCAACGCTAAGAGAATCACAGGAACCGATTAGAAACAATGCAACTGTTACAGTGATCCAACCTACATCATCCTATAACAGCTACAACTCGACTGGATCCTCCAATTCCGAGTTGTTCTAACACAGTAAACAGAGAGATGGAAAAGAAGCTGACATCCATAAAGTAAGAAATCTCAAATGCCTTATACATTAACCAGAGTGACCGGCACTTTCATCAAACCTTTACAATCGGGAGCCTTGCTCAACCATCGATACCTTCAAAAATGCCAAAACTGAGTACATATACTTGGGTAGATCTGCCCAACAGAGGCGCGCTCGCCCTCCAAGGCGTAGCGTCTCTTCAATCGATCTTCGGGCGGAAGTCCTTCGTCAGACGTCTCCTTAACTTCGCATGGCCTTTGTAGGGGAGGTAGCTGAAACATTAAAGGCCAAAATGGCGTGTGCAAACTTTTATGTCTAATCGAGGACTTCGGCATGGCTTCTTTGGAAAAATCAGTACGCAGAACTCCTTCGAGCAAACCGCTTGCCAGACCCTCCATACCTCACACTCAATAAATGAAAGGAGGTTTCAACCACCCGTTCTTGCCTTCATTTACTCCAAGCGGAAACCAGGAGCGAAATCGTATCCGATGGCTCCTGAAAATCGCGATGATCCTTTCGGCGACTGGACTCGACGCTTTTGGCCCCTTTTGCTTAGCTTAGCTCTTTTACTTCCCAAATGACCACGGACCGTGACCCTGCTTTTATTCCCATAGGGGTTTTCGACGTTCGCGAATAGGAAGGAGCTGATCCTTGCTTATCATAGTTGCGATGGGCGAAACGCCGAGACGACTCAATTGGACGCCACGTGTCCTTCAACTCTGACGGTCATAAACTCACCCGACGCTGCTAAGGGCCCCAGGTTCTGGACGCTCTCATCACTTCGCGCATCGGGGATATGAGGGAGCTGCTCTTTGCGCTTCGAAACCGCGATGGGCGAAAAGGCAGGGAGACTAATCGCGCGCCAGGTGTCCGCTTCAGATGGACGGCTGAGACTACCCCTTGATATTGCGGGCCTGACTTTGGGCGCTATCGGCACTTCGAGGTTCGGGGTTTCGAGATGTACAACGACATAAAACTTTCACCCTTTGCACTCGCGACTGCCGAAAAGCCGACGTGACCAGATCTCGTGCCACGCGTCCTTTGGGATGAACGACTGCCATCCGTTCCTGCACAAAATATGGGCGCTATCCATCACGCTAACCTCGGCGCAACTTTGCTAACCGCAATTTCCCGCCAACCGTTGATCTGTCCCTTTGGATAAATCATAATCGTTAAAATCAGACTGCTCGCTCGCTCGATTTAAGCCCGAAATAGATTTCTTCTGTGAGCTGTGCTCGGCGCTCCTCGCGCCACTTGCAGACCTGATCGCTCTTGCGCTTCGGACGAGTAATGTTACTAACAGAATGGAACGAGATGAAGACAATGAAAATGACAGTGATGATCATGATCCCCAAAAAGTTAAAGAGAGGAACACACCTCTATGGAAGTATGTCACAAAGCTTACTGGAGGGAAAGGGGTGGAATAGGAAAATTTATATGCCACCATTGTCATACAGAATACACAGGTTCCTATACCCGTGTGAGAAAGCACCTATGTGGGACTATGTATTGGGACGAAGGTAAGAATATAGGAATCAAAACCTGTGTGAGAATGGATCCTGAAGAAAGACTCAAACATCAAAGGGAAGAGGAGGTAGCACAAAACAAAGCCAAAAAACCAAAGGTTGAACATGAGAATACACAAAGAATGTTCATTGGTCGAGCTGCATCCGCCCATGGTAGTGCATTCTTGCCTTCGTCTTCACGTAGAACACTATCAGATTTCCTTGACCAAGGTTGTAGAGATGATGCGGATGCAAAAAATTTCAGGTTTCTCTATGCATGTGGTATACCATTCAATGTTCTTCGCTCATCATATTGGCATGAAATGGTCCACGCCACCAATGGTGCCTCTAAAGGATATAGGAGCCCTGGGTATGACAAAGCTAGAACCTTCGGACTTGACAGGGAAAGAGCCAAAATCCAAGGTGCTCTAGGAAAATTTACAAATGATTGGAACCGACATGGGGTATCAATTGTATCTGATGGTTGGACAAATGTAAAAGGTAGGCCATTGATAAATATTATTGGTGTGTCTGTTAGTGGTGTGATCTTCCTTTCAGCCCATGACTACTCAGATCGCTACAAGACAGGTACTAATATTGCAAATGCCTTGCTTAAAACCATTCAAGAGATTGGGCCCTACAATGTCATTCAAGTCATCACTGATAATGTTACTAATTGTAAGGCAGCAGGAGCAATCATTGAAGATAGGTACCCCAATATATTTTGGTCGGGGTGTTTGGTTCACACAATGAACCTTTTGATGCATAATATAATTAAAATGAAGGACCATGATTATAAATGGATTGGTGCTTTATACAAGAGAGGGAAGAAGATGATAAGATTTATTACCAATCATAGCGTGGCCCACTTCATTTTTCGCAATCACTCCAATTTGGAGTTACTAAAGATTGCAAAGACCAAATTTGCTAGCTATTATCTCACCTTCAGGCGCTTGTTGAAGGTAAGAGAGGCATTGGCTAGTATGGCCTCAACCCTCGAGTGATTCATGACAGGATCTAAAAGACAAGGTTACATCTACATCTGAGAGAAGTGACTTTCAAGAGGTGGAGGAAACGATTCTTGATGACCATTTTTAGCAACAGGTTCGGTATATTCTGCAGTTCACCAAACCCATTTATAGTATGATTCGGTTTGCAGATACAGATCAGTCGGTGATTGGAGAGGTGTATGAGCAGATGGACAGCATGCTTGGCCAAATCAAAGACATTGTTTAGTCGAGGGATATGATCTTGTATGATCATATCCATAAACATGTGGTCAAAAGGTGGGATAATTTGAATGTTCCACTCCATGCCACGGCATATGTCCTTACCCCAAAATATTATTCTTCATCTTGGTTGGCCCAACCAGCATCTGGGGGTGGGGAAAGGAGAAAACCACACACATATCCAGAGGTGCAAAATGGATATATGCTTGCATTGGACAAGTTGTTACCTAATGAAGAGGAGTGTGCTCAAGTACGAAGCGAATTGAGCAAATACATCAATGAGCATGGAGTCTTTGGTAACTTGAATGCAACCAAAGATCGAGACAGGATGGGTTCTATCGAATGGTGGAACGTGTATGACTCCTCTGCCAATAATTTGCATAAATTGGCGGTGAAGGTGCTTTCTCAGGTTGTTAACACCTCTTCTCTAGAGAGGTGTTGGAGAACCTATAGCTTCATCCACAATGTAAAGAGAAATGCAGACCGGGCAGAAAGCTTGGTTTATGTGCATTACAACTTCAGGTTGTTGTCACATTATTGTGATGTAGGGGAGGAGAGTGCTTTATATAACAATAAAAGAGATCTGACTTGGGACAACAATCCAGAGGAGACTAATCTAGAGGATGGAGCCATTGAAGACCAAACGCTTGGAAGAGAAACTTTTGGTAGATCGTGATGGTGATCATATTCCTGGAGGAGACATGCCACCCCCATCCACTAGCGGTGTTCCAAATTCATCAATTTTACCTTTATCTTCACAGCGTCCATTGTCACGTGAGGACCATTCAGTTGTTGGTCATGTTCCACGATCACTTCCACCTATTCCTACTTCTCTTCAAAGATCACGAGATAAGAAACTAGAAGTTTCTCGTGGCAAGAGGAAAACTTAGAGAATAGTAATTAGTACTTGCTCTTATATACTAGATATCTATTTTTGTTTCCCCGTTTAGAAGTAGTCTCTAGATTCTAGAACTTAGTACTTTGTCTTGACTCTTGACTCTTCACTCTTGACTCTTTATTATGGCTTATTCTGTAAACAATGAACTTATGAACTTATGAAGTATGAAGTTGAAAATTATATGACAGTTTACCTTTGAAGTTTGAAGTTTGAAATTTGAAGTTTGAACTATTCAATTAATCCTACAACTCTTTGGTAATGAATATGTTTCTCTAGAGTCTAGACTCTATTTCATTTTGTGGTTGATGTCTTTTACAATCTATTGATGACAAATGTTTATGATTGATGTTATATATGTACTAAATGGTTGATCGTTGATGCTTTAATGATCATGATTCATCACTAATCAATTAGTTAAATGATCTTATATCTATGTTTTCATGTTTTTGCAATTGATTCGACATTTTGCATGTTTTTTTATATATATGAATCAAAATATATATATATATATTTTGTATTATATAAAAAAAACGCTTCCGCTCCCAAAAATGTTTGAAAATTGACGCTCTCGCTACCAAAAATGTTTGAAAATTGACACTCCCGCTCCCGCTTCTCGATTCTGCTCCCCGCTCCCAACAGCCTTGCAAGTTCAACCATTGCTTGTTACTTAAGTGCAAGAAGTATGTGTTATTGAAGATGAACCACAACTTGCACCATATCAAGTTCCCACAGATGAACAGGAGGGTGATAGCCCAATTTTAGATGCTCTGAAACCAATAGCTACACCATTTGAGTCACATACAGAGTTCCAAGAAGATGAAGGAGAAGATTTGAATACTCAGTAATGTCCATTGGTTCCTCTCATTAACGAGAGATTTCATCCTTTCCTATCCTAGTAGCGGTCCAGGAACGACATGATCAAACACCATTACAATAGGAGTATCCACTTTTGGTCCAACCGGAGGATGATGTCCCTTACACTTTGCCTACTATTCTACATCATGATGTTGTTCTTGAGGATCATGAGATTGATCAGAGCTTGGATATCAGAGTTCACCATGACCCGGTTGAGCTCAAAATGATGGAGGTATTTCAACAAGTAGATGCCAAGAGTTTTGGTTCTCATGCATTCATGCTTGTTACTGTTGAAATACCATGTTCTAAGTCCCAACTAGCCTTCAATCAACTGGCACCCTTCAGTTATGGCTTCATCATCAAGTACATCAAGGCAGTTTTGGGTCATATGAGATTTCATGGTGGGTCCCCCTGAAAGGTTGACATTGTTGACCTCTCCCATCGGACTGATCATTTAGTTGCATGGTTACATGGGTCCTTTGAGTATGATGATTTAAACATCACAACTTTGAAGTAAAAAAATTTGGGTCTAGGGTAGTTGTCTTTCCTTTCCACATTGTCATTTCAGTATTTCCTTCTTGTTGATTTTTTACAGTTTTAGAACAGCAACTTACTTTCCTTTGCAATGTCTTTTCCCTTCAGTTATTTACTTCAGTCTTTGCATAAGGGCCGTTGATTTTTTCCAATTCATGTCAACATGTGGTCGTGTCTTGTGTGTCTTTCCTTTCACGAATAAATGGTTGTCCACTAGTACTTTTCCTAGGTCAAAATTTGAATGTGTATCTATCACATGTCGAGCCTTTGTGTCGATCATTAGAGTGAGCCTGGATGGGGGTCTCGTTTTCTCATTGTTCCCGAAGCATTAAGCCTTTAAGATAGGTAGTTTGAGGAGACATACGAGTGTCTTGAGTCATCTTATGTCTTGTCTCCTCATCTCTTATCATTGAGTCTTATGCTTTGAGTCAGTCATCCGCCTTATCCTGCAATAAGGATATGGTACCTAGTTCTTTCATCTTGATCTTCTTGAGTTATCACTTCGCGTTGAGGGAAGAGAAACATCATTGCTCTTCTTTCCAATGGGTCATCTTGTATCGAATTCAACACATTATCTATGGATGACCAAGAAATGGAGCGCCTTGGTAGACGTTAGCCTCATCATCTATCCCCTTGGGGGGCTAGAACCATCATCCATATCCAAGATAAGCATACCAAACATACCATAATGAGATGGTATGCTCCACATCCATCAAAAGTGCAACCAAGGGGTGATCAGCAAGGAAAGCACATGTGAGAAGACCATCAAGAAACAAACACAATCACCATCCAACCAAGGAGAACTGAAACTCCCCCAACCAAAGATCTCCACCAAATGATATTATGCTATGAAGAGAAGAGGCTCCATGAAGATGTATCCCCCAAGTCGGTCCAATGCTCAAGAGTACCAACAACAAGTCTCCATCAATGTGATGAAAATCACAAGATGGAACCTCATACAATATAAGTTGTAACAGGGTCCACAGAGATCTCTCCTATTTCAGAAAAAACTTTAGAAAATCTTGCAAAAGTCGCTAGAGCAGAAACCTTGTCAATCCATGTTGGCCCAAACATAAGCCCTAAAAGCAAATGTAGTGATGTCAGACCACTTGGAAAGGAATTGCCAGGGTTCCATTGACACGGTGACCAAAGGGGAGGTTCATTACTCCACAATTAATGAGTCTCAAAGTGAAAATCAATTCACACAAGCCAAGGTGAATGGGAAAGGATGGGTAAAAGGTGACACCCGTTATTGTTTATAATCCTCACTCAATCCAGATCCTTTGCCATTTGCAAAGGAACCCTTGTTGGGCTCAACTTTTATTGGACAAGGTTTAGATTAGGAAGCAATAAGTGGTGAAATGAGGATAGATAACACTGCTCAAGATGAAGTTGTGGTGCCAAAGGGAAAAAGGGAAAGAAAGGCAATGAAGCAAAGAAGAACAAGTGTCAGTGTTGGGATCCTCCCTAGGCATGTAATAGGGGCCCATAGAGATCCTCCCTAGGGGTGTAATAGGGTCCCATAGAGATCCTCCTTGGGGGTGTAATAGCGGCCTATGAAGCAAAGAAGGATGTGTCAATATTGGGATCCTCCCTAGGGGTGCAATAGGGGACTACGAAGCAAAAAAGGGCAAGGGTCAATATTGGGATCCTCCATGGGGGTGTAATAGGGGCCCAAAGCATTTGGAAATTGCGGAGCTATAGTGAAAAGAGTTGATTTAGAGCAAACCTAGAGCCGATTTGGCACTAGTTGTGGGTTGTTTTCATTGGATTTGGCAACTAACTTAGTGGTCTATATATCAACAAGAAGCTTGGAGGAGATCTAAGACTAGATTAACGTGCCTATTCAAAGTTATGTCAAAAACAAATCAAACATTGTTATTGTTTAAGACATTATCTTGGCCCCCGAGAATATGCAAGACCCTACATGGATCCATTGTGAGGAGTTTGATGGGAAACAATTATGCAAATATTGTAAGAAAGAACACGAAGAGGGGTATACATACACTAAAACAACACTTAGCAAGCATATGTGGGCGAGTTAAACCATGCCATGATGTTGATGATAATGTTAGAGAGCAAATGCAAAAGCCTCTATTAAGGATGTTTGGGAAGAAGACACTACTAATAAGATTAAGTGAGAAACTCTCATCAATGAAGGTGAAGGTAGAAACCCTAGTTTTGAATCCTTCTCCACTTACCATTTTGTTACGGATCCTTTCCAATTCATGTTGATCTAAACCCTACATCGAAGAGAAAGAAGATTGATGGCTTTTATGCACCCCACACCACCCCTAGTGCTCAATCCAATAATGGTAGCCTGTGGAAGAAGCAATACAAGGAAGCATCTTTTAAAAAATTAAATACATGGCTAGATGGTCATATGATGTACATATCCCTTTCAATGTTGCTCGCTCACCTTGTTATCATCCTATGTCAGATGCCATTGTTGCATGTGGTAAAGGCCTCAAAGGACCTAATTTTCATAGGTTGAAGGGGGGGCACTTTTACAAAATGAAGTAAACAGCATAAATGATGAATTGAAAGTCTAAAGAATAATGGACCAAAACAGGATGTATAATTATGTCAGACGGATGGACTAATGGAAAGCCACAAACCATAATTAATCTCCTAATTTCTTTCCCATGAGGAACTATGTTTCTAAGATAAGGAGATGCATCCAATCATGTGAAGGATACACAATTATTATTTCCGCTTTGGGATGAAGTGGTTCTGATGGTGGGGTAGAAAAACTTGTACAAGTCCTCACTAATAATGTCTCTAAATATGTCGTTATTGGTAAGTTGTTGGGGAAATAAACAACCAACCATTTTTAGGAGCCCATGCATTGTGCACTACGTAGACCTCATGCTTGAGGATGTAGGCAAAGAAACTTGGTTGAAGAGGGTTATAGGTTAGGCCAAGTGCATTCCAAAATATATCTACAACCACACATGGATATTGAACCTGATGAGTAAAAACAAGGCAAGGAGCTTGTTAGGCCAACCATCACCAATATTGCAATGAAGTACCTCATGTTTTAATATCCCATTTCCATAAAAATAGCGTGAGGAAGATGTTTTCTTCTAATGAGTGGAATGCATCTCATGGAGCAATAGGCCTTGTGTGAATGATGTTGATATTATGGTAGTTGCGGGAGGTATTTACCTCCACGTGTAAACCTGACGAGAATAGAATATTCTGGGAAGCAAGAAGAAACCCTAAATTAGTTGGCTAATAACCCTAGAAGACAAGTCGGCTCAAGAGGATAATTTGTATTAGGTTATTAGCCTCCAAGAGAAGAAGTCAGCTAAAGAAAATATTATATACTAAGTAAATAGGCACCAAGAATGAGAAGTCGGCCCAAACAGTTTGCCAGTTTTAGTATAAATACAAGAGGCCAGTCTTCATTCTGGCAAGCATTCTCATAACTGCAGAAGCAGCACTTGTGCGCACTACAATTGGCCAATTTGTGCGCAAGTTTGGAGGAGAGTTGTTGTTGCAGTTGTTGCAGCTAGCAGATTTCGGTTTTGGCCTGGATTCTCTCTTGGTTATGGTTTGGACTCTCTGATCAACTCTTGTTACTCCTATTTGGTGCGCTATCCTTGGAAAGAGGTGTGCTATCTTGTTTAGGCTATCTAGCCTAGGGTTTGCTTCCGAAATGATTCTCTGTCAAGGTTAAGGTGCTCGGGGGTGGCTTCGGCCTATGGTTGGGTGACAATAGTGATATTGTCTATGGTTAAACGAGCACATCCATTATATTCTAACAGGTTATGGGCCCACACCTCCTTCATTCAGTCTA
>ML811000.1:242263-259035 GCA_009831015.1 Picea engelmannii
CTCAGTTAAGAGATCAACTACAAGCTATTGAAGAGATCATTTCAGAGAAGGAATTGGTAAACATAGTACTCAATGGTCTTCCCAAGACATGGGATGCATTTGTCGCAAGCATGAACACAAGGAAGGAGTATCCTACATTTGAAAAACTTTGGACTTGTGCACAAGAAGAATCAAGAATCAGTGCAAAAGAGAAACCCCAAAGGAAGTACGATGATCAAGCCTTCACAGCAAGGTTCAAGGATTTCAGGAATAGAAGGAAGTAAGAAACCAAATCAAGAGAAAGATATGTCAAGAATGCAATGCTTCAATTGTCGAAAGTATGGTCACTACAAGAATCATTGTCCCGGGTTAAAGAAAAGGAAGGAATCACATGAAGCATCAGTTGTTGAAGAAAGGGAACCCTCAAAGAAAGCCAAGCAGGACAAAACAAACTTCTTCTTCTAAGACAAGGTAACAATACTCTTCATAGTTCTTATACATACCATGTTTTGCATATCTATTTCCTAGAAAATAATATGTTCAAAGAGAAACTATACCTATGGAAGAACAACAAGATAAGGATTGATATCACAATGACTACAAGTCAGGCAATACACATGAAAGGATGAAGTACATCAACAAACCCTGGTAACAATTCATGTGGAAGTTATTACATAAGTAACAGCTGCAAGATAAGTCGAAATCAAAATCAATCTTGAAGAAACCTAGAAGAAGTAAAAGACAGAAAGAAGTCAGCAATCAAGAGGAAATTGTAAAAAGAATTGTGACACTTTGCAGAAGGCAATAAGGATGCAGACGGAAGCATGGGCTCTATTAGTTGGAGGGAGCTAATTATAGAATTCCAAAAGATGAGCATGCACTCATGCATGAAGCAAGGGTTAGGAGGGAGCTAATCCTAAATAATATGATCCACTGAAGATGATGAAGTATCTATCCATGGTAGCAACCATGAAAAGCAGCACGTGTTCAGTTTGACTTTAGAAGAAGTCTTCTTCAAAAAGAAGCCTCAAAGTATCCCTAGTTGTCCATCTACATCCATGGTCCTATGATGAAAGGAAGAAGTCGGAATCTTCAGGGCATGGAATCTATAGAAAACTCCATGGACCCAAGAGTTAAAGAGAAACATGAGGAAGAACATGAAGATTCCAAGAGAGAAAGAAAAGCCAGAACAACCAGTCATTGTATCGAGAATCACAAACTACCAGCCTGATCTGAACTCACTAAAAGCAATAAAGCAGAGGAAATGAAAGTTGTGATGAAGAACAGTGTATGGAAGATTTATGAATGCAAGCATCGTGAGATCCAGAACTAGAGGTTCTCCCAGATGGAGGGAGAAGACTATGATGATTGCTTGTTCCAGTAAACCAGACATACCTCTACATGAGCCAGTATATCGTCCGCAATATCCATGGGTTGGAGTTTACATGTAGAGCAACCTCAAGGGTTTGAGGTATACCAGAAAGAGACCCTTGTATGCAGATGGAAGAAGATCTTGTATGGATTCAAACAACTTGGTGCAGAGCCTTCAATGCACAGCAGAAGCGTGGTGAAAAACTTTCTATAACAGAGATATTGTATCATAATGGTTACTCAGAAGTCCAGGATGATGGATTGCTAATCCATGACAAAACTCTCACGATGACAAAAGAAGTAGCACTTGGATATGTTCCAGTTTGACCCTTGCCACAATGTTATGAGCTAACAGGAAACAAATATGAATCCAACAATGATATACTATATTGATCAAAGCTATATGAAGCCTTCAAGAGAATACGAGTGTTCCAGAAAGACCGAAGTACATTGAGATCAAGCATTACACTCTCCGTGATGAAGTCCAGAAAAGAGAAAGTGGTCCAATATATATCTCCACAGATGAGCAGATAAGCAGACATTTTGGTAAAGCCTCTATCCAAGATGAAAGAGTTTGTGTACTCAAGCTGGAGCTCGTGGAGACGACTTCCTTATTGAAAAAGGAAGAGATGACTCCCAGGTTGGGAGGGAGCACTGATGTGTTATTGATTTATGGATAGTCATTTTCAGTTCAAAAAATGGTCTAGGATGAGGAGTCCCTTTCCAATTCGAAAAGTGGTTCGAGATTTCTAACAGACAGGCACTTTCCAGTTCGGAAAATGGTCCAGATCGAACGGTCATTTTCGTAATGAAAATGGTTCGATGGATTGTTGATGTACCATAGACAGTGATTCCCCTTGTGGTTAACATGGGGAATGGTCTAGGACAGTCTCTCTTCTTGACAGTCACTCTTAGTAGTGGTCAAGAAGACCGGTCCGGCTCGCCGAACAGTCATTCTTTTGAAGCTCACAGTTGGGAGCAGTTTCGAAGAATGGTCTGTTTTGGAGGTTGGTGCAGGACAGTGATTTCCTTATGAAATGGTCTGGACAGTCATTCCCTAGGGCAGATTCATTCTCTCTACGTTGCACTTTGTTTAGTGTCGGAGGAATGGTCCAAGTTCAGCAATCAGGGACAGGCATTCCCTAGGGAAGACTCATTCTCTTTAGGTTGCACTTTGTTTAGTGCCAGAGGAATGGCCCAGATAGGTGAATGGTCCAGGGTCAGAAATCAGGACAGTTATTCTTCCTTGCTTGAGAAGAATAGTCCAGATAACTCATCGTTGATGTTTTACTTTCTTAGTGTAGATGCTCTTCCAAATCTCACAGATGTGAGTGGAAGAATGGCCCAGATGATTCAGTTTATATTTCATAACAATGTTTTCTGTGCAGGTTGATGATATGATTATTATGGAGATTGTATGTCTCCGGACAGTAGATGTATACTACTGTAGTGGATGAGTTCCACTGATTGTGACTTTATGTCACTGATCAAGTATCTGTGTGCTACTTGGTGTGGCAGTATACCACTGGATTGTAGTTGTGTGCTACTATGGATAGACACAGTTGTGTTCTATTGAATGACATTGTTTCGATCGCCTTGAAGACTATCAGTAGTGTTGGAAATAATTATCAGCTAGATGGATGATCAATGAACAGAGATTTCCCAGACGAAAAATGGTTCAGAACATTTATTCTTCTAGGACATATGTCTGGATTAGAAGAATGGCTCTTGTGTCACTCTGTGGAGTGAGTGACTTATCCAGCATCATGTCTGATTACTCAAATGGAGAATGGTTTTGAGAGATGATGCAGCTGATGACACTGATAGTGATGATGGTGCTCATGATCTAGTCATGAGATAATCTATACGACTATGTTGATGCTACCGGGTAAATGGTATGTGTGTGCTCAAGACCATTACTTTAAAATACCTCTCTAGCTAGGAGGGAGTGTTGATATTATGGTATCTACGGGAGGTATTTACCTCCACGTGTAAACCTGACGAGAACAGAATATTTCGGGAATCAAGAAGAAACCCTAAATTAGTTGGCTAATAACCCTAGAAGACAAGTCGGCTCAAGAGGATAATTTGGATTAGGTTATTAGCCTCCAAGAGAAGAAGTCGCCTAAAGAAAATATTATATACTAAGTAAATAGGCACCCATAATGAGAAGTTGGCCCAGACAGTTTGCCAGTTTTAGTATAAATACAGGAGGCCAATCTTCATTCTGGCGGGCATTCTCAGAACTGCAGAAGCAGCACTTGTGCGCACTACAGTTGGTCAGTTTGTGCGCAAGTTTGGAGGAGAGTTGTCGTTGCAGCTGCTAAAGCTAGCAGATTTCGATTTTGACCTGGACTCTCTCTTGGTTATGGTTTGGACTCTCTGATTAGCGCTTGTTACTCCTATTTGGTGCGCTATCCTTGGAGAGAGGTGTGCTATCTTGTTTAGGCTATCTAGCCTAGGGTTTGCTTCCGGAATGATTCTTTGTCAAGGTTAAGGTGCTTGGGGGTGGCTTCGGCCTATGGTTGGGTGACAATAGTGATATTGTCTATGGTTAAACGAGCACATCCATTATATTCTAACAAATGATCTATGTGGGAAAGCTTATGCGACCTCTTTTTCATCTAAAGCAGAAAATATTAACAAAGTTATGAGTCCCTTGTTAAAGTATTGTGGATGGTGTATGGGGATAAAATGGCCATGGGTTATATTTACAAGGCCATGAATAAGGCCAAAGAGCAAATAAGGCAACATACAATTATTAAAAAAAAAGTATCTTCCTATTGGTGGATCGTTGATACCAAATGGAACAACCAACTTTGTTGGCTTGTACATGTAGTTGGATATTATTTGAACCCAAAGTACCTTTACACATCTAACTTTAATGCAAATGAAGTTGGGGAGGTGAAAGATGGATTGCACTCGTGCATAGAGCACATGGTTCCCAATTCAACTGACCAAGATGATATATACACATAGCACAATAATTTTAGTGCAAGCAAAGGTACCTTTGGCAAAGGTTTGTTTAAACCACAAAGACGCAAGGACCAAACAAGTACACAATTTCAAAGTTTTTAAGTTCTATTAATAATTATTCTAGACATTGAAAAAATTTAGTCAAAGTTTCAAACTCATTTCTTGAATTTTCCAACTTTGTCTTTGACTCTCATCGCTACTTATTGATGGCACTCTTTTGGCAACGAATGCCCTCAGTTGGGAAAGTTTACAACTCAGGTCTTGAGTGAAACTTGAAGCGCTTTTGAGTGTGAGCATAGCTAATCTATTCTTGAGTGAATAGTAAATACACACGAAGAAGAAAAAATGTTTGGTTGAATGATTTAGAATTCATGCAAATAACCTTTGATTGAGATGCAAACAATTGTGGAACAAAACACCTAATATGAATCCAATTGTCTTAGAGGATATTGAAACCTCCTTAGAATGGATCATGAAGAGTCCATTGATAGCATTTGAAGATGATGACTTTGGCAAAACATGCATTGAGCCATCTCTAGCACCAAAGTTTCAAGCACTAGCGATCCACTTGCAGGATTAAGGCAAGCAGATGAGGCAGAGGGTGATAATGATGACGAGAATCCCAATCTAGGAATGATTTTGATGTTATGTTGGAGTGATTTGTTGTAGTATCATAATATAGATTTTTTGGAATCTAGAGGCTATTGAGTGCCCCAACGACTAGGTTCATATATGTATCACACTCTATGCAAGTTTGCTATGTCCACTCTTACATTCTATACATGAGCAAACTTTGCATATTTGCTATCTAATGGTTTTCATTTACATTGACGTAAATGAATATATTTTTTTATTAGTATTTACATATTGTACATTTTAGTCGACCAGTTCTTCAAACCCAATTCATTCCTGGTTTCGGTGCAGTTCGAGTTTTTGGTTTTTCAGGTTTCGATCCAATTCTGGTTCTAATAACTTTGATGGGACCTACTATCACTCAAAACAGTGCCTTTGGGAAATCAAATTCCCTGAGGATCAAATGATCATTTACAGAAGGTGCCCTTCTCACAAGAACAATCCCTCTATCTTTGAAACTGGTACGTGCAAGCTCCAAGTGTGTATCCTTAGAAAATTTTGGCTGAATTCTGAGTTCTAGGAATCACTAGTGCTGAATCCAATGGTGATGGAGAAAGGCAAAAAGAAGATATCAGTAAGGTAATACTAGATTAAATCTTTCTGATTAAAAATCCCTAAAACTGAGATAATAAAGCAAAGATGGATGAAATGGAATTCTCACAGTTGGACAATTTCATAAATAAAACAAATCCACTTTTTTAAATCAGAGATGTAATCACATAATTCTAGTACAAATCAAAACTAAGTTTGTCTCGAGGAACCTGAAGGGACAAAGAGTAACAGTCACTGCTCAACACCTTGTCGATTTAGAAAGACACCCTAAAGTAGCTTTCAGAATCAAACATTAAGACTAGAAGACCAGAGAAAGGCAAGATGATGAAGGTACATAGTATATAAACAACAGCAGATAGTTGATGGTTTAAAAATGTGAGGAAAATACCATCACATTAAATAGTTATCCAATGCATTTTGGTTCTTTTATAATTAATATAAACATGTGTGTAGGCTTCAAACTAAAATGCTTTCAAGGATTATGAAAAGCATGTCATTAATAAAGTGTTCAGTGTAAAGTAGTAATCTCAGGGATTTTGTACATATCACATATTCAAAAGGGTTACTAGTGGATTTTGTTTTTGACCAAAAATAAAAGAGCTTGCTACAGTACTCTAAATCATAGAAGAAAAACTCAGAATCAGCAAAAAATCGGCAAGGGTCCTAAAAACATCTCCTTGGAAAAATCGGCTAAAAAATCGGAAAACCTCGGCAAACATTAAAAAATACATAATTTATTCATTTTTTTTCAAAATTTTAAACATTTTTCAATATATAAAGCAACAACAACATCATATAAACACATAGGCACATAAATATGGAGAAAGAGGTTATATATATATGATATAGTGGATGCCAAATAATAACCGATACATCGAAGTCATTACTAAAAGTCTAAAACCAATACAAAATGACATCAATGATCACATATATAAATGTCCCAAAACTAGCAACTAGCTATATGATATCAAATTATCAATGCCCTCTCCCCCTTTTACGGGAAACAATGGTCATGGTCATGGTCGTGCATCAATGGTGGATGGAGAACTAGCTACTCCAATCTGTGTAGAAAGTGGTGTTCCACTTTCAACTAGCTCATCATCCTCCATGGTGTATGGATGAAGCTCCTCCTCATCCTGCTCCCGATCCCCTTCCTCTAACCATGCAGGTGCCTCATCCAAGAGAGGCACCTCAACTACCACCCTCCACTTAGACAATATATCAATATTGTCGAAAGAAATGGCATCCACTTACCTCATCCAATGCCGGAGATTGTAGTGGACGTACACCAAGTCATTAAGACGTGGGAATGCCAACCTGTAAGAGGGTCATAAAAAACTTGATGAGTGTTGAGGGTCATAAATTTAAATTACAATAAATGTAATTGGCTAATTGCTTTGTTAAAGTTCTAACATGTTGCATCTTTTGGAGTGTATTTTGTCAAAAATACTCCAATTGCGCTCACAACCTAAACAGCTACAGGTTTGACTAAGTATTCTCATGGCAATTTTTTGTAAATTTGGTGCTTACGTGCCATAGTTCCTCCACCAAACATCTACAACAAATAAGAAAGAAAGAAAACATTAAAGTTTTAAACAATGAACATAATTAACTTTCAAATAAAAATTTAAATTTAAAATTTAAAATACATAATTGAATTTTAAAAATCTAATGACTTACGTGGCATCAAAGTGGTCCTTAGCCTGACTGCATCTTCAAAGCCAAATAATCCAGCACATCCTCAATACATCTCTATCTCGCGATTTATTTCATCGTGAGTGCCAGCATCAAGTACCATCCTCCGAAGACAAGTAAAGAGGTCATCCATCACCTCATCATCAAAGTCAAAGTTGTATTTGTAAGCAAATGTAGGGTTGAGAAAAAGTTTCGTTGCATGGATGGGTCGAAGGAGCATTTTGATCCAACAACTGTCAATCAAATCCCATATCATCATCTGTTTGTTGTACCCAAGGGTACCCTTTGTTGAAATATTGTAACTTCGAAGTATATTCTACCTTAGAGAGAGTTGAATAATATTATTATATTATATTTAATTAGGCCCTATTGTGCCTTAGTAAAAGTCGGCCCTATTGTGCCTTGATAGATAATTGTAAATTAAGATGGTAAAGTAACAGGTCGGCCCAAACCCAATTATAGGTTGGCCTGACCACTATTTATAAGAGAGGCCAGTGCCTCATTTGGACAGATACACACCTAGCTCTATAGTGCACAAGTATTGGAGGAGAAGGTGTTGCAACTGGGGGTGACGTCAAGGAGGGTTTTGGTCTATCTCTTGGTATTTCTTGGTTAAGTAGTGTGCTACTCTTCCTAGTGAAGGAGTAGAGGAGGATCTTTTGTTCGATGTTTGGTCTATCTATATTGAGGAAATTTCTGTTGGGTTTTCTACCCCATGAGGGTTTCCTAGAATAATCTGTGTGTCTCTATTGTTTTTGTGATTGCCTCTCTTTCAGTGATCTTATTTATGCAGCTAATGTGCTAAATGATTATAATAATAAAGAAGAACCATAACTACTAGTTGTATAAGTAAAACTTTAACATGGTATTAGAGCAGGCCTGAAAGAGACCAACTCACAGTTTATAAGAAGTGGCTAGCTTTAGCACACCCTCTCCAAGATTCAGTTCCAGTATTGCAGCTGTTGCAAAATTAGGGTTTCTGCATAAACCCTAAGTGTGACATTTTCCTTGTTTGAGGACATTGGAGAAAGAAACCACACCTAGGAACTCCCCCTAGGAGGGCGCATCTAGTCCCTGGATCAGAATTCCAAAATCTGAAGTTTGAGAAATTAGGGTTTCATAAAACCCTAAGTTGCAGTTGCAGTTGAAGTACCAGTTGCATTTGCAGTATCAGTTGCAGTTGCAGTCCCAGTTCCTTCGTGCCAGTTCCTTCATGCTAGTTGCAGTGAAAGTTTTTTTGTGAAGTGTTGGGACTGATTTTTATTGTCCCGGTGCACCTTACCCTAGCAAATCTCCAGTTAACTTTAAATTACAACACCTTTGAAGTTTTAAAGGTTCGTTAATGCTTGTCGTTGCTGCCGGATGGTGCCACTACCTGGCGATACTGTCAAAGGTATGTACTTACATATGTTTAAAATGTATCATTATTTTTAAAGGGTATTTGCAGGAGAAAGGATCTTTTGTCTAAACAACAATCGTAGATCCAGAGGGATCTCAAATCCAACGCATTCAAAGGAACTATGCACCCCAGGTTTGATTACTTTGATATGCCTCTACTTGTTATGGAATTATTGTAATCTTATGAATATCCAGGTTGTATTTTGATCTGTTGAAGTTATCATACTAACCATTGGTCAAAATTAAAGTCAAAGAGTTAGATTGATTAAAGTCGAGATTATAGAGTTTATTCCCTAACTCAGATTTCTGTCAAGATAGCATATTGTCTTAGTACAGAGAACAGGTTGAAGAAAGTACTTGTCATCTTGAGTGAAGGAGACTCGGAAGAAAAGCAACACACTCATCCTTGAGGACAAGACTCCAGGTTCCAAGTTACCATGGAGGAATGATTGATCACAACATTAAAAGAGTGTTTCTCTCATTCCTTATTATTGTATTTCTTACTTTTTACCCTTGTTTCAGGCAAGTCACAAGTGATAGCTCTAAAGGAGCTACTGTGACAATTCTTCTTGCTATTGTTTTATAGGCACATAAATTATTTTTCAATAACTCCTCTACTCTACCTGAGAGAGAGTTGAATAATATTATTATATTATATTTAATTAGGCCCTATTGTGCCTTAGTAAAAGTCGGCCCTATTGTGCCTTGACAGTTAATTGTAAATTAAGAGGGTAAAGTGACAGGTCAACCCAGACCTAATTATAGGTTGGCCAGACCATTATTTATAAGAGAGGTCAGTGCCTCATTTGGACAGATACACACCTAGCTCTGCAGTGCGCAAGTTTTGGAGGAGAAGATGTTGCAACTGGGGGTGACGTCAAGGAGGGTTTTGGTCTATCTCTTGTTATTTCTTGGTTAAGTGGTGTGTTACTCTTCTTATTGAAGGAATAGAGGAGGATCTTATATTCAATCTTTGGTCTATCTATATTGAGGAAGTTTTTGTTGGGTTTTCTCCCCCATGAGGGTTTCCCAAGATAATTTGTGTGTCTCTATTGTTTATGTGTTTCAATGACCTTATTTATGCAGCTAATGTGCTAAATGATTATAATAATAAAGAAGAATTGTAACTACTAGTTGTATAAGTAAAACTTCAACACCCTTTCCCTCATAATAAGCCCGGATAGATTATTTGGCCTTATCCATGGCCTCATACAAATATCCCATTAAGGGCTTATCACTATCAACCAATCTCCGAACCTTTACACCAATCTAGCAATGGCTCTACCATCCACTCGCTTGCTATATCTGCAATCACACCATTCACTAGAAACAAACATTTGCTTCAACTCATACTGACATTAAAGCAAAGACTGGAGGGTGAGGAAGTGTGTCGCAAAACGTGTGATTGTCGGACATAGCAACTCCCTATCTTTGGTGTGTGTCCTCATGAGGTTGAGAAGAAAAGCATGGTTATATATGAATTTCAGGATGCTCTTCTCCTGCTCAATCACCTCCTTGATGAAGGGAATTTTCCCCACATCCTCAAGCATCAGATCAATGCAATGTGTAGCGCATGGAGTCCAAAACACTGTGTTATGCATCTCTATTAGCATCCTACCAACAACCATATAATTAGCCACATTATCTGTCACGATTTGCACCACATGGTGCACACCAATCTCCTCAATGAACCCATGCAACAACTCACATAATATTGTTGCATCTTTCACATGTCCAGATGCATCAACTGATTTTATGAACATGGTACCTTTAGGACAATGTACCAAGGAATTGAGAAGGGTCCTACCCTTCCCATCTGTCCATCCATCAGACATCATTGTGCACTCGTAGATTTCCCATGATTCCTTAAACTCCGCCAACCTAGCATTGATGTCCTTCTCTGCTTGAAGAATAGGCCCCCGCAACTCCTCATATGAAGGGGCTTTAAACCTCGGGCCAACAACTGCAATGGCATCACACATTGGTTGCCCAAATGGGTTGCTTTTGGTGATGGTGAGAGGTAAGTCACTCCAAAAAAGGCACCTCCCCATTACCTCGCTTGCTTTTTGTTGCTCCCTTTTTTTAACCAGCAATTTAATTGATGGTTGTGCTCCATCTCCAGTTCTAGGAGCAAAGAAAGATGGGATCCTCCCCCCAACAGGTGAATCTGTGGTTGTGGAGCCCCTCCCACTACCCTCAGTGGCACTGGCAGATATTCTTGAACCTTGAGTTGCCTTAAAAGCTGCAAATTCAGCTGTCTTTGCAGTTGCCTCTTCCTTCTTTCTTTCCTTTGAATTAATTGAATCATGAGCAAGTCTCATAATCTCTGGGTTCACATTTGAACAAGGCCCAACATCATGGCCCGAGATTTTGGCCAAATGGTATTTCAACCTGTATACTCCTCCTGTAATACGTAACCCACATAATTTGCAATTTAAACTGTTTCGATTTGTTCCATTTTCTGGTTCACCATACTCCCACAGTGGATCCAAAGCCCTCGGCATGTTTTCTTAGTGCTCTAGGCAATGTGAATGGACCTAGGGCAAAAAAACACAAAAAAAAAAATTACAGCATGTTAATTTAAAAAATCAGCCATGTAAAGAAGAATGTTAGCCAGGAAAAATGGCATTAAAAAGGTGGCTAAAAAACTAAAAAGGCAAGCTAAATACCCCCATTGAATTTTTCCCAAAAATACTATTCCATTTTCTTTGTTCTATGTGCATGAAATTATTGGCAAGAATCAAGATGATCAAACAAAAAAAAAACTAAATCTAAGCAAGAAAACATGCAAGTGTATTAGCATACAAATTGGAAACTTGGGAAGGGCATACATACCTGTTCTTGGAGGTTGTGGATGAAAATTTGAAAGATCCAAGCTCCAACAGGTTGAACCTTGCTCCACCAACAAAATATATGAAATTTGTGGATGAATTTGTTTCATTGCCTTTGCACACCTCCAATAAACTTGACGGACTCCACAAAGCTCTCCCCCTGCTACTCCTCAAAACCTCCAAGCAAAATAACACCCAAAAAACCCAAATCGAGCTTTTTACCCACGGCCTGCGAGCACCCCTCGATTTTTTCGAGTTTTTCAAAAAAATCGCGATTTCCCCGTTTTTTTCTTCAATGCTCTAAACCATTTGAGGGATTACTAGCCCTGAAATAAACATTTCAGAGAAGTCAAATAGTCAGGATATTTGTTGACGTAAACATACTAATGACACTTCAAATTGATGAGAAGTGTTATCACACAAGTTGTAGGTTGGGCAAAGCCCAACCCAACCACCAAATGGCGACAACTTAGAGAACACCTACCCACTGTCACCTTAGGAAAGTATTCCCATCACTTTAGAGGTGAGAGAATCACCTCAAGGGGGGAATCTCGATGACCCTGGGGGAATGAGATGAAAAGTGAAGAGATGAAGGAAGGTCCCCCTAAAGGTCAAGATAGAAGATGTGGAAAGGCTTGGGAAAGAATCTAGGTGGTAGCCAATGGATGCCAAGAGATAAGATTAACTACGAAGAATGTTGTACCTACCCGAGACACAAGAACAAGCCAAGCATATATGTATAATGTTAGGTGGACAAGCAAGTTAAGCTTGTCGTCCCTAATTGCAGCAGTAAACAACAATGTATATTAGCAAAGAGATAAGAATGAAAGCACAAGACTTTAGTAATGAAACAAGGTTGTAATAAAAAGTATTTGCAGAGATAGTTTGCAGCCTTGTGGCTGTAACAAACAAGTTGTTACAGCAGCAAATCCAACCACCAAAACTCACAAAGAATCCACCCAAAAGTTGCGCTAAAAATTGTGGGGCTTCTACCCAAAAGTTGCGCTAAAAAAGGTGGGGCTTCTACCTAAGCAATAAAAATTGTGCCCAACTTGACTCTACCCTAGTCATATCATGCTTCCCCAAGTTGGGAACACGTGTGGGGCTTCTACCTAAGCATTAATGCCCTTCCCTCGTTGGCATTTGTTATTAGTTATTCTTTCACAAGTCCCATAAATTCTTATGAGAGACATTTCATTGTCCTCGGGATCCCTGGGCGAGCATCTAGAAGGTTAATGGTTTGGCTTTTATCTTTTCCCAGCTACAAGCCCCTGGGCCTTCAAGTCCTTCTTCCCATGAGATGAGGTGTATGCCCTTCTTGGGTCACTAAAGCCAAAAGGCCAAGAAGAGGGCAATGTGATGAGCGAAAAGTGATAAGTATGATTGGAAATGGTACGATGACCCCTCAAGGGACCCCCAGTTACACCCCTTCCCCAAAAGTTGGCCACTTACTAGGAAATCGATGACACTCACCAAGGTGAAATAGGGTCAAAAGCATAATGTCCAAGCAGGCGTTCTATATTCAAAAGCAACTTCAATACAACATGCTTAAATGCCTCAAATATTAGGGTGATTACCTACCACAATACCTGACTTGTATAGCATGGAGAAAGACCCATGTGCCTTCTAGAAGCTAGTTGGTGTGGTGGATGCGCTGACGATGGATCCAAACTGTGGTGACAAAGTGGGCTTCCACATGTGCAAGTGGACACTGCTAGTCATGTGGTCTCTTGGTACTCCATATCTACAACATGAGGGTCTCGAGACATCATCTCCTTAGTTATCCACAAAATGGGGATAACAAGAAGCAAGTCTAGAACTTCATAGGAAGAGGGCATCAGATTTTCAAATACAACTAGGAGTAAGCATGTTAAATCTCTGAAAGGTAGAAAAGATCATTAATAGCATTTCTTTATGTTAAATTTCTAGCCTTGAAGCAGTATCTACACAATCTTGGATATGTTTCATGGTATTTGTTTTCCATATATGTCTGTTATGTGCTTTATATATCTTGTCTTCTAGGCGGAGAGACATCCCCCAGACCAGATCCAGCTCCTCCAGCCAGACGTCTATACATAGATTCTTTCCTTTAGCCTCAGGTGGTGGTAGGAGAGTTTCACATTTGACTTTCCATTGTATTGTATCTAAATTTCTTTTAAGAAGTTGTTGTAATTGTATCTGAATGCAAAACTATATCAGTATCCATATCTGTATGATGTATCCTGGTAACTTACCTATAACAGTTTGACTGAGGAATGCCAAACAATAAAAGTAGTGACAGTAAGACGAGAAAATCTTTCTAGACAATCATCTTAATATTTTGGTCAAATCATTTAGAAAGAAAAATTAGAATGGATGAAATTTATGGCCAAAAGTTTTAATTATGGTTAATTATAGCCTTTTTAACCACAGTTACTTTTTGTCAATTTTTTCATCAGGGATAAATGCAGCAAAACATGATCAAATTTAACCACAGTCAATCAAGATCATCAACACAGTTAGTTGTGTCAATCATTAATTGTTGTCGATAACAGTTGGAAACAGTCAGTAGAGCTAAGTAGTAGGAATTATAACAAGTATATTGAATCCAGGGGGGTGTATAAGTCATCTTCAACTAGTTGCAAAACCCAACAAACAGGACATGGTTAATCTTTTATTTAGGCTAATTGTAGTCAAATTTTACTGCAGTTATTTTTATTCAATTCTTTAAGAACTCACAAATGTGGCAAAAAGTGGAATAGTTTTAAACATAATATATAGTTGTCAACATGCTTATTTAAAGTACATCATTAACTACTGTTAATCGCAATTAGAAGCAGTAAATGGGACTAAGTAGTGAGAAATATAACAAGTACACCCAAGGTGGGGTATCACCGTATCATTGATATTCAAACTACAAATAAAAACCAATAAGGAAGACCAAGTTAACTCTACTACACATCTAAAATAAGCCAAAATAGCAATCTTGCTCTAACAGAAATTACTATTATTCATTATGCAATACAGAGGAATAATTTGAATACGGTGGAAAACTGTGTTAATGATTTTGTAAACTCGGTGTTTCAAGCCTTATGCCAGGATAAATACAACTTCGAATATCAGGAAATTTATAAATCCTCAAAAGCTAAAACAAATCTCTCAATATCTGCTTGAAATGGGGCTCTACTACAACATCCTGATAAGCAAACAGAATCTTTCAAATAAAGAGTGCCTCTCCTCAAATCTAAAGCAAATTCACCCATTTACAAAGTTGAAAAGTTAGTGATGAAAACTCAATAAGAAACTAAGGAAACACACACTCGACTTTGTAAAATTCATGAACAAATTTAAAAGATTAAAGATAAAAATGCAACTATGGCAATGACTGGACCTCTCTCCATTCCTAATTATCAAGAGGAAAAACACAAACAAGTTTGTTAAATTAAGGTCCAAGTACTAACGAAAAACATCTCTCAATAAGCCACAAAAAGTAAACCATAACATTTGAAAAATACAAGAGATTGTCCTAAAAAGTTCATATTGGACAAGGAAATAGATATTGTCTCTTTTGTGTGAAACGCAACCCAAATAATCAAGAAATGAACAATGTGAAATTCTTTCTGGCTCTATCATGTAAATTAACTTGCTACACAAACTAAATCACTAACTCCATTTTAAAAGCAACCTACTTCATAAAA
This sequence comes from Picea engelmannii, assembly GCA_009831015.1. Taxonomy (NCBI): domain Eukaryota; kingdom Viridiplantae; phylum Streptophyta; class Pinopsida; order Pinales; family Pinaceae; genus Picea; species Picea engelmannii. The sequence continues at coordinate 257,376 of ML811000.1, forward strand.
TTATATCTCACTCATACCTTTAAGCGTAGCTCCTCAGTTATCACCTCTAAATCCCTTACAGGGTCCACAACATCCTCTACGTGAATAACATCTGGATCGTCAAATGCTCCTACAAAGACATTAATTAAGTACTCATAAGGGACAAGAAGTAAATATAATAGATGCCTAGACATTACTTTATACAAATAAAATGACATCTACATCATGGAAGTAAAGGAACTAAGGCCCAAAAGTTATTGCCAGTGCATGTCCTCAAAGACGACCCAATATAAAATTATGTACGGTTATGTTTCCAACCGACAAAAGCATATTCTTGATGAACCTGGTGTAGGGATACTTGTATGTAGTTGAATTTTCCATTGCGCTACTTATAGGTACGTATTTGTTGCTGTAAATTTTTTGCATCAATCTCATATTTTTATTTATATTTCATCATTATGATTGGATTTTGTCCCAGTCAAAAAATTTACAAAACCCACTTTGGATAAGGGCAATTAGACCAAGCCGAAAGGAATAAAAGAATGAATTTACTATTCTAGGGAAGAAGTAGAAATTATAAATAAATTCCCTAAATAGTCAGGCCACAATTGTAAATACTCTAACAGCCTACTGTGTGCGAGGAGACAAACAGTGTACATAGTGAGAAGCTAAGTCACCAAACATGATGACACAGGACACGGAGGACACGAAAATATGGGTGTCCGACACATGACGCGGTGACCCCAGAAACAGGACACGGAGGACACGTTTATGTGTGTGTGTGTGTGTGTGTGTGTGTGTGTGTGTGTGTGTGAAAAAATTTGAAAATTACACATAAAAAAATGACATATAGACATAAAGATTCATATTTTGTTAGAAACTAGAAGATTTACATGATACAAAACACGTAACATAATACATTGTAACATCAATGATGATCAAATGACAAACACTGAACACACAAGAAATTAGAACTATAAGTTGCAGCATTCTCAATCTCATTAAGACATCAAAATCAAAATGTATTACAATGTACATAGATACTAAGTCAGAGTCACTGATACTATAGGTGGGAATGGCAATGGCAAATACAAAATAGCCATAGGGTGGATACTAGAACCATAGATGGAAGAATCACATAGCTCACGAGTCATGACTGTCAGTAGTCCTCCATGTCAAAATCATCAAGATCAGCATCACTACCACTGCTCTCTCCTCCATCCTCATCCTCCTCTAAATCCAATGCAATCTGTGCATCTGCTGATGTGGAGGATGACCCCTCAAGAGGATCTCCATCATCAAAAATGACCATCTCCAACACTGGTTCATTAAGATCCAAGTTGGCTAATGCCAACTCAACACTGTTGTTCAAACCCATATCATTAGGAAAAACATCCCACATCTTTGTCTTTCCCTTCAACCACTCTTCTCTATGCCTGTAAATAAGACGGAGGTTGGTGTGCACATACACCACTAAGTCACCTGACATGATGACAAAAAGAAGAGTTCAACGGAAGAGTTTATACTTGAGTGAAGGGTACATTTCTACTAGGGTCGTGACAGAAGAATTCAACGTTCAATGCCACCAACATCGAGGTACATAAAGTTCTTGGTGCTCTTGATTAAATGCCAGTTCCGTACACTCATACATAGCAGAATCTAGTGGAAACATTGCAATCCT
>ML811000.1:295683-316932 GCA_009831015.1 Picea engelmannii
TTATTATTCAATTGCTTATATATATCAGATAGTCATTAATTACATGAAGTACTAACCAAGTGAGCAAGCTTGCATATATCATTTTCTTGTTGCTTTGTCTCAGGCAGGTGTATCTCTCTTTTTTTGGTTATACTTTATTATTGGTTGTTAGCCGGACTATCTGCTCGGTGGTGACTTGTGAGGGGGGGAACTTATCTTTATCTTACAATCCTTTGCCTTCTCAAAACCCCAGGTCACCGGGGACGTCTCCCTTGGGCCTTACCTCCCTAAACAGAAAGAACCGTCCCATTGAGGTGACATTGGGTGGGATTGGTTCCAGTTATGCCAGTTTGACTACTCTTCATCCATTTACTATCCTAACTACAAACTGCGCGATAACATTTTGGCGTCGTTGTCGGGGAACACTGAGCCAAAACCTTCCTCAAAGACGACAATTTTTGGTAAGCCTTGCCTCTAGAGTCTTTATCTTACAAGCTTACCTGGCGACTCCACTAAGGGTGTTTTCCCTTTCTTCTTTGATAGTTTCAAGCAAATTATCTGGCGACTCCACTGATGACGACCCGTAGCGGGCGTCAGTATTTACATCTATCTACTGTGGTGACTAGCACCCCTCCGAACCCTTCTCCTGTTGTAGGTTCTCCCAAATGGTCTTGCCAAGAAACCTTCCCGTGTTTTGACTTAACTAATATTCAAGGTGGATTACATGACCTACCCAAAGGTGTCAAGTCTTGGCTACCAAGTTTCTCAGGAGAGGGGGTCTCTTCTGGCAACTCGTATTGGACCCAATTTTGTGAAAGTTTTGAGTTTCATCAAACCGGTCAAGAGCACCCTGACATCTTTATGAGGCTTTTTACAAGCTCTCTTATTGGGAAAGCCAAGACTTGGATTGATTCTTACCCAAAAGGAGGCATAAAAACTCCTGAAGAATTGGAAAGAGCTTTTAAAATAAGGTGGTGCAATCATGAACAAACACAACCGTTATACTCTCAATACATCGATGTTTGTAAAGGTTCCAACGAGATCATTAGGGATTTTAATGATAGATTCAATCTTCTCCTAAAAAAGCTCCGACCTAACCTAAATTCAGAGGAAGCTATCATCCATCACTACTTGAACTCACTTGAGGGAATCTTGTAGTTTACCCTCGAGGATAAGTCACCCTCAACCTTAGAAGAGGCACGAGACTTCGCTTGCCAAATTGAAAAGAACCTTGAGTTCGAAGACTACATCCATCAGGTTGACTTTTCACACAATAGCAGCCCATGGCAAACTAGTGATGAAGACATTGTTGAACCTAACCTTCCGCAAATCTTTGAAGTAAAACCCATGGTTCCTAAGAGGAAATGGAGCACTTCTCATATCAATGTACAAGATGTTCCTCTTTCAGAACCACCCACGGAAGTAAAAAACGTTCAAGATCTTTGTCCACACGGTGCAGAGATTGAAGCTTCCTTACCACAAATATATAAAGATGACCTTTGTGAAGAAGCACCTCTTTTTGTTCACCGGGTAGACCATTTTGGATCAAGGTATGGTGAGGCCACACCTTTTTACACTACTCTCCGAATCAATGACTCCCTCCTCCACAATTGCATTTTTCACCCAAACGCTACAACCAACTTTATGACCGAGGAAGTCATGCATCAATTGGGCCTTAACCTTTCACAATCAAACACCAAAGGGGGTTTTGCAAAGGGAATTATAAAAAACCTAAACGATGCCTTTGAATCTTGCCCTAGCGCCCCTTTTGATATAGACGTGATGGTGGTAGATTCTTTGAGCAATTTGGGTCTCATTTTTCACAAAGACCTTATAAAACACCTAGCTGGGAGTTTCCAAGACCAGGAATCCAAGGTAATCATTTCTCACCGAGAAGGAGGATTCTTCACCCTCTACAGAGAACCCCTTGTAGGATCCCTTGTCCAAACCTGTGATGAACCAAGTGACCAGCTCCTATGTATTAACAATGATATCAACAGTTTGTTTGTCCAAGGAGGAAGTTCTGGGGATGATACTATCAAAACACCTGAGGGAATTTGGACTCTAGAATTTGATGGATCACATTCAAGTTCTGGCGCAGGAGTTGGAATTGTCCTAACAGCACCTTCAAATGAAACCTTCTACTACTCCTATAGGATTGAGTATCAATACACAAACATCATTGTTGAATATGAAGCATTGATCCTAGGTCTCAACTTGGCGGTTGATAAGGGTATCAAATACTTAAGGATAAAAGGAGACTCGGATCTCATAGTGTCGCAATTGTTGGAAAATTTTGCTACCAAAAATGAGAAGTTGAAAAAGTATCGTGACCTTGCACAATCTCTTTCAAAATCCTTCGAAGTAGTGTCAATAGAAGTCATCCCCCGAGAAGAAAACCACGTGGTTGATGCTTTGGCTGTCTCCGCCTCTACCTTGCAACCTTGTGATGGTCCACTCCGAGACCTTTGTAGAATGGAAGTCCTTTTTAGACCTTCCATCCCCGACAATTTGGAACATTGGCAAGTCTTTGAAGACGATGACCAGATCATCAGGTTTATGGAAAACAGCAAAGAATTCACCAATTCCCAAGTAAATTTCCTGGCTAACTCCATAATGTTCCTGGCTAACTCCATGAATTTCCTAGCTGACTCCATGACCTAATTTTGTGGTCCTTTATCAAACATTAATAAAATCATCTTATCTACTAATCTTGGTCTTAGTGATGTGTTAAATAGCTCTTTAGAAAATGTTGATATCTTCTTCATGTATGCACTTAATCTATCTTTCAAGAAAGCGCTCCAATTGACCATTAGCTTATCCTCTGTCTGTTCTCGATGACATGCTAAAAATACTCCATTCAAGTGCTAGCTTGTCATGCAGTAAAAGTCACACTTGATCTCCCATGTTGAGATTTGGGTACCTTGGAAAGTGGTCCCCTTGTGTTTGTGAGTCTCTAAACACTAAGGGGGGAAAGTATTACCCTCACACTTTACTTTATGTTCTAGTTTCACTTTGACTTTATTCACTTAAGTCATAAAGTGAAATTAGTCACTTAGGTATAAAGTGACATTTAATTCACTTGAGTAAAGTGAATTACAGAACATAAAGCAAACTATGGAAACTTAAGTCAAAGTGAGTTTCCAAATGAGATTTATGAGATGTGATCTCATCCATTGATTAGACTTGGGCTAGATCTAATCTAGGCCCTTGATATTCTAGGTTTGGCCTAAGAGAGGCTAAAGGAGGCAAGAGGGTAAAGTGAGGCTCATTATTGTCACTTGAAAGACTTGAGTGAAGAGGAGGAGAGGAAGTGAGGGTTTCAAGGAGCAAAGGAGGCACACTTGGAGCAAAGGGTGCAAGCTTTCTTGAGGAGCTTTCATGGAGGGCGCATCTTCTTGTGAGGAGAAGGGCGATGGTATGGAGATGGGTGTTGGCTTGAGGTTGGGCGCACTCTTGGAGTAGGAGTGCACTTCAAGCAAGGAGGGCGCACCATTGCATTGGGCACATAGGCTTGAAGGTGAAGTGTATGCATGTGAGCTTGCATGCAAGCTTGAGAGGGGGCGCACTAGAGATTAGGGCACATCAAGCTTGTGAGAGGGGGCGCTCCAAAGTTGGGGGCACACCAAGGATTGAGGAGGGCGCACAAGAGAGTTAGTGCGCACTCATCAATTGCAAGGGCATTTACTTCAAGGCAACCATTCAAGGCAAAGGCAAAGGAAAGCAAGGGAAGGAGGTGCACCAAGGCAAAGGGCACCTTGGTCTAAGGCTAGCGGGCACAAGTTTGAGGGACTCCATTGCAAGCTTGAGAAGAAGCTTGGATTGTATCAGGTTCCTTGTGTATTTACTTCTTGTAGCATTTGCTTTGAGATCTCCATATATATATATATCTTACTGGTTTTCCCCATGGGGTTTTTTCCATGGTCATGTTGACCAAAAACACTTGTGTACATTTGTCATGGTTTGCTTAGTACTTTCAGCTGTGTTAGTTGTTAAAGATCCTAGAGTGTATTTGATGTTTTGAGATATATGCATGTGCTAACTTTTATGGCAGCTTAAACCACATTTTAACCCATGCAAAGAGAGCCTCAAAAGGGCATCAAATCACAAGACTAAAGGCAGATTTTCTGGGCAGAATTATCAGACTTAGTGACAGTCCCAAAACAGTGAGAAAACAGTTTGGTAACCTTGATTTTAGTGTCCAACAGCCCAAAGGACAGACCTGTGTTGGCAGACTTTGGTACCTCAAATTTCTACATGCCAAACGCAGTGATTGTTTGTTCTCGATGATATGCTAAAAATACTCCATTCAGGTGTTAGATTGTCAATTTGTCATGCAATAAAAGTCACACTTGATCTCCCAAAGGCAGTGCTCTCTCTTCTAAACATAGCATCACTAAGGTGTCAATTTACGAGTTCATGCCAAAGGAGAAGAATGTTAAAACTAGGGCTTATGGAACATTGGATTGTCGGTGCTGATCCAAACTCAATATGCTTTAGAATTCTATCCCTAACAACCAAAATTGATCCTTGTTGGAAGTTCTAATCTAATCCAGATAATATGCAAGGCCTATTTAAAGAAACCAAACTTGGCAACACACCTACTCTCTATTTAACATGTGAAAAATGATAAAACTTCACCTCCCTCGTGGGTTGGCTGTGCTGATTTGATTAGCTTTGGATGAAGTACCAAACCAGCTCTGTTCTCTATCACATTCAACCTCAAAACTGCACTACCTTTGAGTTGCTTTTGGGGTAGATGAGGTATGAAATATAGGCCCTACATGAAGTTGCTTGGCTTGCAGCCAAAGTCGAATCTGACTCGTAGCCTAGAGAGGAAGCAACTAAGAATGGGACCTATCTAAAATGTCAATCACCCTCAATCATGCCTATGCTCAATCTGGTATTTGTTCCCAAGAAATGCAAATATCCAAGCCTCCTACTCACTTAGGATCTCTTCAAAAGTGCCTCCAACGAATTTGTACCATATATAGATCAGTGTTAAATTCGACTCCAACTTGGGGGCATTGTATACTTGCAGGATGCCGAGAACTCCATATCTCCATACATTAAATGGACCAGTAATTTTGGACAAGACTGAAATTTGACCCAACTTAAGACTTAAACAAGTTTACCACTGTGATTTTATGACTCTTTTGACCTCTTACCCCCAAGAAATCAAACTTTGATTTTGAATACATCATACATATATATCAGCCTTCTAATTATCTATTCAATCACTCAACTGCTCCAAAGAAAATTATGTCAAGAAGATACTTATTCAAACTCAATTTTATTGACCTGAGTACTGAAAGATTCAAAAGCTTTACAAACAAACAAGACTCTAATACTTGTTCAATCCAAAGCTTAATTGGACTTATTCAACCCTAACCTATTCTAATTGGTAAAAAGTGCTTTGTTGAACTTTTCAATTTCCAATCCTGTGGAAGAACCCTTAACCTATTGTTTGCATCCATAGCTCCATCAGGGACCACCAACTTTCTAGGGGCCATCTTGGTCTTTAACCGCCATACCCATGAATCATAGCTACCAAATTCGAATATGAATACAATTGGATATGAAAAAAATAAGTATCGAGAAAAAAACTGAATACGACTCTGATACGGATGTATATGTCTCCAAAATATGAATTAATTATATTGTTCTTATTAATAATAATAGTTAGTAATTATAATATAATTATTTATTATTAATTATATTGTTCTTATTAATAAAAATAGTTAGTAATTATAATATAATTATTTATTAATATTAATAAAGTCGTCGCACGTCCTCAATGGTAGATCAAAGAATGAAGATATGTTCCACAATCTGAGGCTCTCTACTCTTATGGTATATGTTTTCTTTAACCCACTCATGACTCTACCCAATCCACGACCCTGCCCATCCCATGAAACAGCTCATGCCCTATCCACGATGCTATGCGTAATCATGGTGTTGAGTAGGGTTGCAAATGGTCATTCCCAATGCGAAAATGCTTCCTCCTTGTGCCTTAAGACCCTTGGCTCATGTTCCCTCCCCCTTCTCTTCCCCTTTCTCTCCACCATCAGCACCAACGTCCTTTTCCCCCTTCCTCTCCGTGGATTCACCTTGTTACACACTCATATCCTCGCCTTCTCCTTTGTTTGTTGCTTTTGCCTAATGCCCTTCCTTCTCATCCTTATCCCTGGCCTCACCCCCTAGTCATATTGCCCCTCTTCTCCATACCTCCTTCGCCCCTCCTACAAGTGCCTCGCTCACTACCCGTCCCCAACCCCTTTATAAGCCTCTCTCTTTCACAAAACATGATGACTTGTAGCATTTCAATGGGTTGTTAAGGGCTCCAACGAAGGAACATTATGGTCACCACAAAACAACCATCTAGCACACTAGAGAATTGCCTCAACACAACTAAAAATATCACATGGAAACCACAAATACTAGTTTTGCTTCAAAGAATACATTAACCCTCTCCACGGATCTGATCTTGCTAGCAGTTGAGCTCTAAAACTTCGCTAAATTGAAGTAACAGTTACAATCGAGTGTGCTTTCCCTTTCAAATAGAGTAGTGGAGGTGGAGTTTGAGAAGTTAATGCTCAAATAATTGTTGGCCAAAAATAAAGCATAGGAAGCTCTTCATCCTCTGAGCGATGCCTTACACGCAAAGATCCTTGACCTCAAGAACAAGCATGAGAAGATTCGATCTCAACAAGCAATCTTCAAACATGAAATGAAAACAGATATTAACTCATGGGCACAAGTTCAAGGAAAGGGCAAGGCTAGCCCCCCTCATTGAGGTGGAGGAAGTTGTACATGCTAAGCTCATGGAGGAGCATACCAGGCGTCTCTACGAGCTAAACTTAAAGGTAAGGGGGCTTCTGGTGCCTTCATCTATCATGGCCCCTTATAGGTCGAAATATTGACCTCGAGAAGGCTTGGTACAATTGCAACTCTACCCTCTTCATTTAATTTAGAACCTTCTCCCCTTTATATACCTCCCTCCCTCCCCTAAGGATCTTAGCAAATCACGAGTGGAGGAGCTCAAATGCTCCATAGAGAAAGTTGTAGCAACACGACAGGGAAGGAAATGGTCAGTCATTAGACACCTCGGGGCAGTCACTCAAGATTTCCCCCCTCCTAGGTGGACTCACCCTGCGTTCTCCAAATGGTGAGCCTGTTGGGAAAGGCGACAGGGGTTGGAGAATTTAGTGGGATGTTGGAATGGCAATTGGGTATTTTGGTCTTCTTCACGCATGATAATTGAGGCTCTTGGTTCATTAGATATCCTCTTTGTTACTAAGACTCATGCAATTCCTATCCAGGTGCTTTCGACAATTCTTGGTTACCATTGGTTTTTTGCTTGCAAACAAGAAATGCAAAGTTCCAACTGGTGTTAGAGCCTCAGGTTGCATAGATTGTTTGACCAAGGACTCTCTTCATGGTAGAGTTTCTATGGAAGATTTTAACAAGTTTGCTAGATTCATGTAGATTAGTGTGGAGACATATATACATTGTAGTTTGCTATTTAGTATTTCCCCCTAACATCTTGTCACATTGCCATTTACAATAATTCAATTGGGGACCCTTACCTGGATTTGTATGACAACATCAATCAATACTCTACAATGGGCGAGGTCATCCTCCTAGGTGATTTCAATGCCCAAACACGAGCCCACAAGATCTGTATCCACGATCGAGTACAAGGACACACTTTGTCTCAAAGAAATTGGCATGGATTAGGACTTCACCAAATTTTTGACAATGCTTTGGGGCCTCTTACAAGGTATGGTAGACACCTCCTGTCGCTTCTACCTTCCCCATGGTGGAGGTGCTAGTGTAGTGAACTATGGCATGACCAGCTATAACCTTCTCCCCTTTATACGCCTCCTTTCAATAACATACATCCTTTTAGTTGATCAAACCCTCCTTTCCTTCTCCCTCCGGGCCAATACCCCCTTCTACCCATTTTTCCCTATTCTAGCCCATCTCGTACCTCTACCCTCTTTAACAAGGGGGACCCTCAAGTCTTCTCATCCCAACTTCGCCAAATGCTCCCCCCCCGTTTCCCAGATTGCATCCCTTGAGTCAACCTCTGCCAAATATGATTATCTTTCCTCAACTATTTGATAAGCAACCCTTAAAACTTATCCCCGCCTCAATTGGTCCCCTCCCCTTCTCCCAAACTCGATTCTTGCCCTGTGAACCACTCGTATGACAGGGATTGTAAGGCCCTCCATAGCCAACTTTGGTATGCCTTCACTCACTATCACTCTTCCTACCCTAGTCTCGGAAACTCTTACCGTTGTCTCCTCCATCACAAGAAATTTCTCTTCATCTCACAAAAGATATGTGAATTTTGTGCTTCCCTTTACCATTCTCCCAAAACCTTTTGGTGCACTATCTTTCCCCACCACTCCCCCTCCCTCCAAACCTCTATCCCAATTCCATGTTCTTCCATACCTCCACACTATGATATCTCGAGGCAACCCCCAAACCAGGTCATTTCCCCCCCCCCACCTCCTGCAATTTATTCTCATATCGAAATATCTAGGAGGTAATTAAAGTGATGAATACCAACAAAGCAACAAACAAGGAGGGATTTTAGTCTAAGTTCCTCAGGTATGGTCTCCACCTTGCGATTATTACATTGTCAACCTCTTTAATCATGTTGTCAACACAAGCTTCCCACAAACATGGTCATATCACACTATCCACCCGATTCATGAATCAAGTTCGAGTGCAATTCCTAACGATTAATAATAATAATAATAATAATCTATTTTTAAGGTCACGGCCAAGCCAGCACACCAAATTGGTGTATGAGACCCCCTTGTTTGTAGGACAAGGGACCCCCCTCCGCCCAGCGATTTGACTAGTAAAGTCTACGAAGGTATACATACCCTACCCCCCTCTGGATTTGAACCTGTGACCTCTTAAGAGGAAACTCATGTTCTTAACCATTAGGCCTACTTAGGCACCAGCTCGACCAGTCAGACAAAATCTACTAGTTGTACCATCTTTAAGACAATGGGACTGAGGAGCATTTCATTTTTTGCAACCCCCTTATTACGAGATCTAAGGGCAGTTCCATTGTCTATTTAGGGAGTCATGAGCCCTTTCCATTTTTTACAATATCTTGACAAGCGATACCTAGCTCTAGAATTCCAAGAGGCCCTCAAACTCTGATCCCAAATTCTCTAGCCATCCTTTAGACCAACCTCCAGCTAGATGATCACTTCCTTCTTTCCAGTGCTCCCATCTATTAAGGGTACAAAGCGACAAATCATTAGCAGTGTGGTTCCTAGTTCTAGATAAATTTGAGCTCGAGAAATTATTCTTACTTCTTAAAGAACCCAACAACATGGCCACTCAAGATCCCATACTAGCGATTAGATGAGGAGGAATGGGCGACCTCATCCAGAAAATGGCAGAGTGCATAATCCAAATTATCTTCTAGCTCCTCTTCTAGAATTCTATCCGAAGTTTCCTCCATTCGGCCTCAAATGTTAGGGGAGCAAGTGCTAGTAGTTTTGTGCTTCCGTTATTTGTACAAATTCTGGGAGCATTTCTACCAAATTTGTTTTCTGCTATCAATGCTTAGTTTTTAGGTCTTATCTTAGAGCAACACTTAACTTTATTTCATTTACTACATCTTGCTTTATTTTAGGTGTCGTTTTCCAAGCTCCCACTATGTATCGACACTATTGTACTCAGTAATCCCATTAGCATACTTTTGTGGTCCTTCGTTAGACATTCATAAAATTATTTTATCTATCTTTATCTTATCTTATTAAACCCATTAACATCACTAATTATTTTCATATCACTAACTATTAAGTTCATTATTAATATTTTATTACTAAAATTAATAAAATATATCATTAACATCTCAAATAATAATATTAGTATACCAAAAAGTTAGAAACATTATAATGTAAATCGTAAAACGTTGAACATATTTTTAATTACTAATTAGAGAGGACAATACGATACCCACGGCAACAGCGTGGAAGGTGATACTTGATACCAGCAAACCCACAACACCACTAATTGAAGTTTTGAAGGTGATACCCACAACAGTATGATGTTGATACCCACAACTCCACCAATTGAAGTTTTGAAGGTGATACCCATGGCACTACAATGTTGATACCCATGACCCTATTGTCACTATTGGATACTCATCACACCTATGATCGAAGCTTTGAAGCCGACACCCACAACCCCAATGCAAAAGAATGCTCGAGCAAGGAGGGAAGACTATATACCCTACCGTAGAAGTTGGACAATCGTGGCCACACAAAGTCTACGCAAAAGCCCTTACAATATGATAGCAACAAGTAGTGGATGAGATAAAATGGAATACAAAGGACAGAAAGAAGAGACACACTTTCTATATGTAGTATGGTTTTTCCTAGCAATTATAATAGCAATCGAAATCAATAGAAGCTTCGAGTTACACTAATTTTTGGGACTAAATCATGTTTTAGCTCTTCAAATAGTGTGCATTATCATGTTTTAGCTCTTCAAATAGTGTGCATTATCATGTTTTAGCTCTTCAAATAGTGTGCATACCCCCACAATCATGTTCAAACATTATGGCATTGACAAAAATTGTATATTGGGTATTGTATTGTATAGAAAATACGACGTGTTTCATACAACTGCCAAATTTTCATATAGAAACCTCTAATACAATTGAATTCTACTACTAACTAGACAACTTTTTTAATCTTCGTCTTGTTGCCAACAGATCAGCTCCCAGCTGCAAAATGGAAAAGGGATAGAACATTGATAATTAACAGTGGTAGCATTGTCATACATTGCTTGAATTTCATAAAAATACATGGATGATAAGATGCGAGAGTTACACTCCTCAAGAGATGGAATGGATTCATGAAAGGACAAATCCATTTGAATGTGACCTCCAAGCATAGCATCCCACTTTCTTAAAAATACCATGCACTATGCTTCTAAAACATCCACCACAACAACATTCATCACAAGGATCTTTTTTGGATTCACTACCAAGTGAACCTATAAATATTTAATCAAGACACATACCTAAACTCCTCTAAACTCCATCGCATATGCACTACGAATAGGGTCTTGTAACTTGGAGGTTTAGTTGCTTCATAACTTAGAGGCGTGACATTAATAGAAGCAACAAAATCAAGCATGCATTTATGTAGCAATAAACCATTAACCATCCACGTGATATAAAAAGGCAGGACACCCTCCTCTTTACCTCATAGTTTATGCCAAAATATATCTCAAGTTTATCCCTTGCTAGATCAATAGTATCATTCAAATATAATAATTGCATATCTCCATTAATCTCCTCTAGAAATTTAATCAACTCAATGAAAGGCACTAAAATTTTTGCCTTAAAAAAGTCCTTGAGCCAAATCAAAGTTGAAAGATGAACTCTGACATATGTTGATTACTCCTTTCGAACTCTTTCTTGAAAGTTTCCATCTTGTGATTTGTCTTAGCACTATGAACTATAACTTTAGAAGAATTGACTTTCTTACTCATAACTTTGTAAGATATAGGAAAAGACTTGAACCGAGTATGTGGCAAAAGTTCTACAACATTATTCAAGACTAGAAACAACTCCTTGTTTGGATAAAAGCAAGTGGATCTTCTCGGTATTTCCAATTCGTATGGTATTGCAAGGAGGCGTCGCCATGTAAGATGTATACTCCTCTAAGTAATTGTCGCTCACCAAAATACTTGTAATTGGAATTACTAATCACAAGAATTAGTTTTTGTTGCCCAACAATGACACCAAAAATTGTTATCACCCAAATCTATCCATTCAGAACTTCTTGAGGTTCATTCCTTCATTATTTATTCCACAAGTATGCCCTTATAATCAATAACTTGTCCCTTATCTATTGCATAGTTCTTAAATTCACAACTACTACTATAGAAACTTTACATTGATAGGCCCAAGGGTTAGCTCAAACGGTCATGAGCCAGACGCGAGACGTCTTATCTCTCCCCCAAAGTTGGGGAGGTCATGGGTTCGACTCTCTTGATCCCCTTGGGGCTAGGCTTCGTAATCAGAGCCGATGGTTTACCCCATTTACCATCCATGGATCATGGGGAAGTACTCAGAGGGTATTCTGCGAGGGTTTCCTTCGAAAATTGAAAAGAAAAAAACACTCTACATTAATAAAGCAATATTGATACTTTTAGACACTGCTGAAGTCATACTACAATAGAGAGTAAGTAGTTGCCTCACTACTAAAGTTTTTTTACTTGGGACACGTTTTCACTATCTTTGAGCTTTTTCCTTATAAGTAAAATATTTTAGCATTTATTTTATGCTTAATAAGTAGTTATAATTTAACTTTATACATGTAATTAATTTTTTTATATTTCCCCAATAAAAGACAAATCGAAGTACAAACTTAACTTAAAGGCGTGTAGTCAAACCTCAATTGCTTCAAACTATCTCCATAAGTTCTTATGTATGTATGTAATACTCCAATTGTGAGTGTAATATTTACAAAAAAGGGAAACAAGTAATGAAACCAATAATGTTTCTATTAATTACAAATAGTTAACCGAAAACAAATCCATTTTGTCAATGGGGGTTAGCTTGGGTGGATTGTCAATACCTACCCCACCAAGGTTGAATCCTCTGCATATGGTTTCCCTTCATGGGTTGCCACACTTCTGCTATAAATCAATTCTTGCTTGCCCCTCACAAGTCAAAGCCCTTTGTGGACCAAGCCAATTTTGTAAAGACTCGTCTCAAAGTGGATGGGATCCAAGTGCAATTCATGTCGACTGAGAAGCATTTGAATAAACAAAAAACAAATTCGTTTCAAAATTATGATGCTAATGGAACTCACCCTTGTGAATGGTTAAAATTTCCATGCATGCCTCCTAATAATGCCAAATTAGCACATGCAATGCGCATGGCTTTATGCCAATTCGAGGAATACATATATCTGTCAGGTAGAAGCAAAATTCCATATAGGCACGCAATTTCATAACCTCGAACAATGTAAGAAATATTTTTTTGTCAAACTAAACCTTCTTTGTTAATGTCAAATTCAAATATAAATCTATTTAGAATTTTCCAAAGCTCCTTTATCTTGTAATAAAAGTTTTGCACATACATTATGATTATACTTCATTGAATAATTGGTAAATGATGGTTTATATGTAAGCACTTCCATTGTTTATCATTCCTTGATTTGTCTAATTTGTTGAATTTATATGAACAAAAGGACTCATCCAATACAACATACACCTATTAATTGCCACAGGCATAAGCATAATTAAAAATTAACTTCTATACTAGCCATGTCCTCTATTATCCATTTCAAGACATCTTAAAAGGGAAGACAAATGGGATCTAATGGATCAAAAGAAGCTCAAAAGATTATTTCTAACTATACATTAGCTAAATAGGCAATAAAGAGACACTCTCGCAATTTTTAACAGCCAGTTGATAAGGGGATTAAGCATGTCTACTACGTCACTCAAGTTCATGGAATAAAGAACAATATAAAAAATCAAAGGCACTTTGGGACTTAAAATTTGTAAGCATGTTACAAATTGTTCTATGTATCAGTGAAATCAATTGTCAAACTAAAGTGCTAAAAAGAGTTAGCAAGCCAATCCACATCCTCAATCACTATGGGGATAGCAATGATCAACCAACCTATGACACCTCAAGTGGAGCAATAGGATGGAACAATCAACAAAATGGCCATTAAGGACAAATCCCCCATGGTTAGTACTAGTTGTCATTCATTGGCATTTTCCCATTGGGAGTTGCATTGAATAATATGTGGTTCCACCAACTTTTCCAACTCTACATTCACCGAAAATTAGAATATAAGAACATTGAAAAAGAATACCTACACAAAATAAATAAAAACATTTCTTATTATAATTGTTTGTTCATAGCGACACAAGACCATTAGGGAGAAACAAATATGAAGCAAGGATTGTTTATCAATGGATTCATTCAGGACATCAAGATAAGCCTCCTTTACACATCATGTAATAAGTTATTTAACTACTTCCTCGACTACCCTATAGTTAATGCAAGTCATTGACATTAATTATGACACATGACTCCTAACTACACTTTATTGAGTGTTACCACTCTAACAAGAACTCCTAGCTAATTTTATACCTTCCAAAAACCCTGAAAGTTGTACTACATTCATAGTGTTCAACAACCACTCTAAGGCTAACAAAGAAGGCTCATAATAGTGCATGCATATCTAGAAATAAGAGAAATAAAGTACAATAATCAACAAAGACACTCCCATATGCAATAAACCAAAACAAAATAGTACCTCTAACAAGACATCTCTTCAGAAAGTCATGGTCTTTAATTGCAAAGCAACATGTTGTGCTCACCCTGTGTTGTAAATGTAAGATTTTTTCCTTCATAATTTTGACTTATCGTATGTTTTGTATTCAATGTATTTGGATTTTAGTGCAGCTCATTATTTAGAGGAATGCACTGTTGAGAATTATAGCTCAAACGAGAACTTCCGCACAAGCTCCGTGTGAACATGCAAGAAGTAGTTCGAGATATTTTCAAAAAGTAATTATATTTTGTAATTCACTTTATTTAAAAAGTGAAAGTCTTATTTTTAGCAGTTGAGTCTAAAAAGTGTATTTCATGTATGCATGACTTAGACTAGGAGTAATCCCATAAATAGATTAGGGTTTCGACCTAAGCTAAAACTATAGAGACAAGTCAACATAAAGAGTTCAAATACATAATAACACTTGAGCAGTTTCAGAAATAGATTAGGGTTTTGCTCTAAGCTAAAACTATAAAGACAAGTCAACATAAAGAGTTCAAATACATAATAACACTTGAGTAGTTGAGCAGGTTGAGCGACAAAGAGGGAGAGAGAGTAGGCAGCTAGTTTCTAATAGCACACAATCTCGTGCAACAATTCCATACAGCATACAAAATAGTTTTGTACAGTCGCTCGGACAATACTGTACCGCCGCCTATACAAGACGTACAATAGACCGTATTATCCCAACAAGTTATTCCACTCAGTTCAAAGTGTTTTTTGGTATCCGTGAAATGTTATTTTTGGGCAGCTTATGGAGGTTTCCTTGTTATTTTTTCGAATGAATGAAAAGCTAGATTTGGACTAATCACATGTGTATATGTGTAATTGATTTTATGCTTCTGCTATTTGATTTCCAGCTATTGTGTGATTAATGCTATGGTCTAAAATTTATTTTTGCAATAATTAAATTCAGCAATCTACTTGTTTAATCATAAGGACTTTAGTCACCTAGGGCTTGGAAATTTTCACATGGTATCAGAGCATATTTCTCTGATTAAGATTCTCTAGGATTTGCAACGATAAATCAACTGCATGGAAGAAGGACTAACAGTGAGAGGGTTTCAAAACTAATTTTCAGATTCAGTAGATCTCAGAGATGGCATCAGCTAACCTCGGGTTTAAGGATAGATTGGATGGTGCCTCGAATTTCTTATCATGGAAGGTGAGGGTTACACTCTTACTAGAAGAGAATGATCTTTGCTACTCCGCCTACAGATCCACATGAGTTGTTAGCTCACAAAAAAAGGGTAGTGAAGGTCGAGCGGATGATCTTGGATGCCATAAAGGATCATTTGATCCCTCATGTGTCTGAGAAGATAGCGAAGGAGATGTTTGATGCCCTGGCTAGTCTCTACCAAAGTCAAAACATAAACAGGATGATAACATTGTGGAACAAACTTTGATCTATAGTGATGACCAAATTAGACATAGTCACTAGTTACCTTATGAAGATCACACAAATTCGTGATCAACTTGCATCAGTTGGGGACAAGGTTGAAGATGCAAAGTTAGTGAACATGGCGCTGAATGGATTCCCAGCGTCATGGGAACCATATGTCAAAGGTATCTGCACTCAAGAAAACCTTCCTGACTTTGAGAAGCTTTGGGATGTTTGTATCCAGGAGGAGACTCAAATGGAATCAAAGGCCGGCAAGAAAGATGTTGAAGAGAACCTAGCTCTATTTGGTCAGTCAAATAAGAGCAGACGTAAAGAACCAGGCAAGGGTAAGGGAAAGAGTGAGGAGTCAACCTCACAACCAGGAAAGGACTTGAGTAAAATCAAATGCTTCAGTTGTCATAAATACGGTCATTATGCATCACAATGTCCAGATAAGAAGGGTAAAGGGAAGTAGCAACAGAAGTAGGTAGCAGATGTTAAAGTTTGATAGCTCGGAGGTACTTCTGCACTAATGTGCCTAGGCAGAAGTCTGAGCAAGTGTCTCTCTTAAGTTACCTCATAAAGTGAATTTATTAAGTGAGTTTAAAAAGTTAAGTTGGGGCTTTTATTATTTTAGGGAAAATAAAGTCACAATAATTTTAGAAGACCAAGAGTCATGGAAGGTGAAAATCCAAAGGTCACCCTAAATGAGTTATTAAAACTACCATTGAGGAGAGGTAGAAAACACATTTTTCAAGGAGAGCTTGAATGAGAGCGTCCGAGAGACAAAGGGGAACACATACTAAGGGAGAGAGAGGTTGAGTTGAAGAGGAAGAGAAGGACAGCAAGAGAAGGGGCGCACATTCCAAGAGGGAAAGAAGGCACACATCCCAAGGCTGGTGCAGCATTAAGTGCAAGTCCGTACAGCAAAAGAGTGGGTCCATACAATACAGATAGAGGGTCGTACTATTGTTTTTACTGCACAGAAATCAAGACTGTTACAGCACAGATTTCGAGGCAGTTTTGTGGGCACTTATTGTTGGCAGAAGAAGTGTTTTCAGCAGCAAATCTGGGCACATTTATCAGAGTTTTGGACATGTACTTTATTGTCAGAACTGGACCGTACAGTCAGTACAGTGAGAGCACAGTTTTCTAGGCAGATTGACACAGGTTTCAATGTGGATTTCGGTGTTGGGTTTGTGAAATAAGTGTTGTTTTTATTCTCTCTGTAAAGATTGTTGTAATCTCATATTATTTCTCTGTGAAGCTCAATAAAGAAGACTCTCCTAGAATTATTTTCCTGTGGGTTTTTTACAAGGGGCATAGCCCAGATTTTTATGTGCCAAATGTGGTGAATGTGTTGCTATTCATTTATATTTTCGTTGCTATATTTTCAGATTGTTTAGTCTCTTGTATTTCTGCTCATAGTTACAGTAAATGCATGAGATTCCATTGCTTTATTGTTGAATAACTGTAGGAAGCTGAAATCTTGTGTTGGCTAAGTGTTTGAGATCAGTTTTCAACAGCAGCCTCTGCAAAAACTCAGATGAACGAGTTTGTTGTCAAGTTCATGAAGGATTTCTCGTTAGTATCTTGCTTTTCTACAAACGCGATTCCAAGGACTGTATGGTATGTGGACAATGGGGCATCTCGACATATGACAGGTTGAGCTTGGATGCCAAGTACCCAGTAGTAAAGTTTGTACCATTCCGTTCCAGCTCGAGTAAGGTAACTCTTTAGATTTTGACAATGTCTTGTTTGTTTAAGGTCTCAAGAATAATTTACTTTCAGTTTCAATCATGGAGGATAAGGACTTTGTAGTTGAGTTCAAGAACCAACAAGTCCTCATCAGACCAAAGGATTCTAGCCCAGATACAGTTCAAGTAATAGGGGTTAGTGAAGGTAATTTGTACAGGTAACAGGGTGAATTTGTTCGATCCTTGGTGCATAACAGTGAAAACTTGTGCGAGTTGTGGCACAAGAGGATGGGGCACCTACATCACAGGGCGTTTCCTACTCTGAGAGAGACAGTCGCAGGTCTTCAACAGTTCAGTATTGAGCAGCATGGTGTATGCAGAGGGTGCACACTTGGCAAGCATGTAAAGGCTGCTTTCCCAAGCAGCAAGCATAGGTCTAAGGGGATTTTAGACCTAGTACATTCAGATGTTTGTGGACCGATGTCAATAGAATCAATAACAAGAAGCATGTATTATGTTTCCTTTATTGATGATTTCTCTCGCAAGACTTGGATCTACTTCTTAAAGACCAAGGATGAGGTCTTTAGCAGGCTCCAGGAGTTCAAAGCTCTAGTTGAAAACCAGACAGGAAAGAAGATCAAAGTCTTGAGATTGGACAATGGGGGAGAGTATATCTCCAAGCAGTTCGAGGGTTTCTACAATGAAGCGGGAATCAAAAGGGAGTTGACAATTCCATACAACCCACAAAAGAATGGGGTTGTAGAGCGGAAGAATTGATCCATCATAAGGGCTGCTAAAGCCGTGATACATGACCAGGACTTGCCCATGTTTCTTTGGGCAAAGGCATGTAACAAAGCAGTCAACATCTAGAATCAGCATCCTCATAAGATCTTGAAGGACAAGACACAAAAGGAGGCATCCACTAGTGTGAAGTGTGAAGCTAGAGATGAGTCATTTCTACATCATCAATTGTCCAGTTTATATCCATGTATCAGTAGAGAAGAGGACCAAGTTGGAGCCCTCCAACGGGAAGGGTTTGTTTGTGGGTTATACTAAGACTTCAAAGGCTTACAGGGTCTATATTCTAAAGCAAAGGAAGACAGTAGTAAGCAGGGATGTAAACTTTGAGGAAGACTTTGCATTCAAGAAGTATCACGAGCCAACTCCAGTGGTAGAGGATGAGGAGAAGGAAGCTCCAAAGGTTGAGACAAGGTCACTAGTGATTTCCAAGGCAGCACAACAGCCTTCAGTTGAACAGGGGGAGACAAGAGCCCCTTCCATTTCTGCCAGGAACCTCAATGGTTCAGTCTGACATTGAGGGGTCCTAGGGAGCATGTTGAGACTCCTAGGAGCACATTCAGAAAGAGCAAACCTCCGAAGAAGTTTCCAGACTATATGGCATTGATGAGCAGCATTCTAGATTCCGAGTCTTCCAATTTTTAGGAGGCAGCAGACCAGTAGGTATAGCGGGATGCCATGGTGGAGTAGAAGAGTGATGTTTGGGACATAGTGCCAAGGTCGGAGGGGAAGTCAGTTGTGACTCATGAGTTCCAAATGGCTCTACAAGATCAAGCAAGCCGCAGATGACAACATTGAAAAGTTCAAAGCAAGATTTGTGGCAAGAGGATTCTCCTAGAGAGAGGGAGTGGACTACGAGGAGACATTTGCTCTAGTGGCAACACTTCCATTAGAACAGTTATGTCCTTGGTTTCGATGGAGGATACATTAGATGGATGTGAAGATAGCTTTCCTTAATGGGAACATTGAGGAAGAAGTGTACATAGAGCAACCTCACAGCTTTGAGGTAAGTGGGAAGGAGTCCCATCTATGTAGGCTTAAGAAAGCCTTATATGGACTCAAGCAGGAACCGGAGCATGGTATTCCAAGATCGATGGATATCTGCAGAGTATGGGCTTCACCAAAAGCAAAGCAAATCCTAACTTATATTATATATTTGTTCAGACTGATTTGCTTATTTTGGTGGTGAATGCAGATGACTTGTTTTTTACGGGTGCAAAGAAGCTCATTCAAGGTGCAAAGCAAACATGGCAGTTGAGTTCGACTTGAAGGACATTGGCCTAATGCATTACTTCTTGGGTTTGGAGCTTTGGCAAAGACCAAGGGAATTTTTCCTTGGTCAAGGTAAATGTGCAGTTCAAATCCTAAAGAGGTTTCGACTGGAGGACTACAAACCTATGACCACACCCATGATCATTAATCTGAAAAAGGTGACAACTTCAAATTCAAAGTTGGTGGCTCCAATGTTAGACAAGCAACTCATAGGTTCTTTGACGTATTTGGTCAACAATCGGCCAGATATATGCTTTGCAATGAATAACTTGAGTCAATTCATGGTGAAGCCAAGGCAAGAGTATTGTGTAGCAGCAAAACATGTGCTCAAGTATTTGAGGGGCACAGTGGAGTATGGTCTACGATATCTTGGAAATGGTGAAGTGAAGTTGCAGGGGTATATAGACTCGGATTGGGCAGGCAATGCAACAGACAAAAAGAGCACCTCGAGGTTTTGCTTTAGCTTGGGATCAGCGATGATATCTTGGTTCAGTAGGAAGCAGACTTCTGTGGCACTTAGCTGAGTAGAGGCAGAATACATGGCAACCAGTACGGCCAGTCATTTACTGTGATAATCAGAGTTGCATCAAACTCTTTGAGAATCCAATGTTTCATGACGGGTCCAAGCATATAGAGATCAAAAATCATTTCATATGAGACAGGGTTCTGAAGGGGGTAGTAAAGCTCCAATATATTCCGACAGATCAACAAGTAGCCGATATTCTAACCAAGCCCTTGGCAAGAGGGAAGTTTGAGGCATTCAAAGACAAACTTGGATTGGTGCAGAATTCCTTCCTTGCTAAGAGGGATTGTTGAGAATTATAGCTCGAATAGGAACTTCCTCTCAAGTTCTGTGTGAACATGCGAGAAGTAGTTCAAGATATTTTTGAAAAGTAATTCAATTTTCGAAAAGTAAATTCTATTTTGTAATTTACTTTAGTTAATAAAGTGAAAGTCTTATTTTTAGCAGGTGAGTCTAAAAAGTGTAATTCATGCATGCATGACTTAGACTAGGAGTAATCTCATAAATAGATTAGGGTTTTGGTCTCAGCTAAATCTATAAAGACAGGTCAACATAAAGAGTTCAAATACACAAAAACACTAGAGCAATTGAACAGGTTGAACGATAGAGAGGGAGAGAGAGCAAGCCATACTCTCCCAACAAGTTGTTCCGCTCAATTCGAGGTGATTTTTGGTATCCGTGAAATTCTGTTTTTGGGCAGCTTGTGGAGGTTTCCTTGTAAGTTTTAAAGCTATATTTGAAGGAGTAATTACCTACATATGTGTGTAATTGATTTTATGCTTCTGCTATTTGATTCCAGCTATTGTATGATTAATGCTATGGTCTGAAATTTATTTCTGCAATAATTAAATTCAGCAATCTACTTGTTTGATTGAGATCATAAGGACTTTAGTCACCTAGGGCTTGGAAATTTTCACATGAACTCACATCTAGGTGTCACTTATAATTGGTAACTACAAATATTCCTAAATCGGTCATGTAAGGTGTCAGTCATCTAAAAGAAGCCTTCACCTATAAAAACCCCTCCATTCTTTCTTGCAAGCAAGCGTACAATTTTCTCAAGTATACATATAAGCGCAGACTTCATGAAATATCACCTTCTGTTTATATAAGCAAGTTCTTGTGTTTATGAGTTGACAATTAGTACTTAAGTTTAGTTATCGTCATCTTGCTCCATCATTGTCGCATATCAATTTGTATATGATGAGCCCCTTTAGGATATTAGGAATAAGATCAAAACATTTTGTTGGT
>ML811000.1:319395-362573 GCA_009831015.1 Picea engelmannii
GAATCAAAACTAGTAAATCATGTCTTTATGTAGCCATCTAGTCAAAGAACGTGAGCAAACAACATCACTTCACTTCTACCAAAGTATCAAAAATAAATAAAATCCTTATTACCAATCCCTGAAAACATAGCCTTCAATGTCTCTCTTTGCTCATGGTGATTTTATCCCTCAATTTAAGCTTTTCCAAGGTTGTGGAACATGCAAGAGACATTGGTTTCACCTATATTAAATAGTGCTAAAAGGCATTAATTTGTAGGATGCCATTTCACCTTCTTGTAATACATTAGAAGGCATTTCTCTAATGACCTTTAAATAATAATATATCGATGTTTGAATCCCCTTTATATAGCACTAATGGTTCCTTCTTGCAATCCCCCTCCCTCCAAGGGAACTAATAAGCAATCAATGAACTCAAGGCAAGGTTCCAAAGCAAAGTTGTTGGAGGCAATCACTCAAATTTCATGAAGAATTTTTTGTTTTTAAATAGTAAAATTATAATCCTAAAAGTCATTTAATTGTTGCAAGGATGGGAGTCAACTTATTCCATAATTTTTTTGTTTTTTAAGGGAGATAAATTATTTATAAAAAAGGAATTTTCTACCAAGGTTAAAGTGCGATTGTGGGTTTTATCTTTTATAAGTTGAAAGGTTAAATCATAAAGGTGGGTTCCATGTATTATATAGGGTTTCCTTTTCTAAAGTCATGAAAGTATCTTAGAAATCATAATATATAATCATATTAAGCCAATGTGAGAAAAGAATTTTCATTTCCCAAGTCCACATAAGAAATTGCAAATGGGGTCATCTTTCCTAATTACTCAAAAGAAGGAGTATTTTCTTCTCATTGGGGTCTAATTAAGAAGTAACTCGTGGGTCTAGATTTCAAAGTCGGATCATTATGTTATTTCCTAAGTAATGAACAAACCTTACAATTACTATTTTCGTCCAATGCTTGAATTTCACGTTCTTAAAACTCAAGTAACAAAGAAAAAGTTAACTTACTACAAACATGAAACCTTCTATCTATTGCCCAGTGATGAACAAACCATACAATTATTCTTTTTGTTCTTAAAAGGTAAAACTCAAGTAACAAAGAAAAAGTTAATAAACTTACTACAAACATAAAATCTTCTATCTACTGCCCAAAAACAAACAAACCTTACAATTATTCTTTTTGTCCTATACTTGAGCGGCTCATTCTTAAAAATCAAGTAATAAAAGAAAAAGTTCATAAACTTACTACAAACATGAAAAATTCCATCTACTGCCCGAATGTGAGAAAGAAAATTATTCCCAAGCCCTTGTCCCTGATGTGCTCCTCGTACCAACCCTGCAATATCATGTACTTCCAAGAACGCGGAGACCTACAAAAATAATTGAAGGCAAAAGGAATTTATTCTACCACAAAGAAATGAATCCCCTTCTCAACAATGCCATAACTCCACCCCCTTCATCAACATTCACAATGGCATTGTACATAATAGCAAAAAAGTGGATTACCCCGATATATATCAATTTTAATTTAAAATGAAATATAATTTTATGCATAACATCTTTACGCCAAATTTGAATTGTTTTTCACTTTTTTATCTTTTAATACCAAATCAAGAGACACAAATAAACGTCGGAGGTCATGCCCGATATCGAGTCACTATCATGTGCTCGACGAGAAACTAATAAATGAAAAAACCAAAAGATATGCTCAGTAACAGAATAGTAGGTTGTCCTCAGTAATAGAACAGACATACATGTTATTCTAGGGTCAAGCAAAAGGGTAGAACTAACTAGCAAGCCAGATCTAAAATTTTGTTTAATCAGGTTATGTGAATACGCTACAAGCACCATAAATCTAGATCGGCTAGAGGCGAGGAACCCTAGGTCATGACCAGAAAAAAACCTCGAGATCAAATGAGTACCTGCCGAGTAAATATGCTTTGGGTCGAGCAAATATTTTTTCAAAGGCCTTTCTCGGTATTAGAATGATCACAAGTGCTCAATCGTTAATCTAATAGCAATAATTATGTAGATTCAAGCAAACAAGTTGACGACTCTAGCGAGCAGGGTGGAACTAAAACACTGAGCAAAAGGATCAACAGTGGTAATGATCGAAAAGGGGTCAATGTCTCAATGCTCGGGAAAACGTTGGAAGACAACTTCCTCAAGGGTTGAAATCAATTATAAACAATGTTGAGAATGGAAGGATGGAAGACAAAGAGTTAGTAGATTTCACCTTGCCTCCTATGGAAAACTTGCATGGTGATTACAAGGGGGGTGCTTTGATGCATAAACTTGTGATGGCTCAATTAAGGATCTAGTTACTTCCCTTGTCCTATCATCCAAGGAGGACATAGCTTATAATTACACGAAAAGGGGGATCACAATAGAGAGAAGATCTTGGTGTCAAAATGTGGCAGAAAAAGGTATACCCAATATTCATGAGGATTGGTACAAGAGGATCATGTGGGCCTCACCAAGAAAGGAGGGGGGCACTGCAATCATGCTTTTGTCACTTCAGGTTACTGGCTCGACAATTGGCTATATTCCTCTACTTAATGTTGTGTGTGAACACCCTACTCTAATGACCCAAAAGTATTGATTTGCAACGATTTGGCTTTGGCCTTCAATTCGAAGTCATGTAAGAAGCTATGCACAGAGGGGAGAAAGTTGTTGGAGGAGTGCTATTGTTATCAAGCATGGGAGGAGGATACATAGGTTTTCATTGGGAAGCATCCTCTTTCTACTTCTAAAACACTCAATCCCCATTGTTTTATCTCCAGTTTGTTGGGGCATTCATTAGATGAGTAAGGACCACTGTCAAGGGTCAAAGCCTTCTCCATCGAGAGGGAGAGTTGACAATCTTGGGCTAGAAAGGTAGTTATTAGTGATAAGGAAGGCATGGTAAATAACAAAAAGAGGAGGAAGTGTACGAGACTAAAGAAGGACAAGGTGAATTTAGTGTTGGGTGGAGATGTAGTTTTGATAGAGTGTTTTCAAAAACTACACTTGTAGAATGCTTTCATGGAAGGAAAATATCAAAGAAAACCCTAACTCAATGGATACACAGACTCTAGAGGCAACAACTAGGTTATTCTCCATCCTTTTGCATCTTGGCAAACTGAGGGATAACTTTCATTTTTTAGAGTAGGAGGATTAAGGATCTAATGGAAAAAGGGAGGTGATGTTCAAGTAAGGTGGGCATTGTCAAGGGAGAAGGTGAGCGTTGTCCCCATGTGGGTTAAATTACGTTCTTACCCTTAAAACTATGGCAGCAGCTAATCTTCATGGCATGTTTCTTAGATCTATAGATGAAACAACCAAGAAAATGGAAGCAACCACAATGGCAAAGATTTGTGTGGAACTAAATTTGGGACATAGGTCACCCAAATGGCTTTGATATTGAGTTGGGCTAGAATTACAGATAAACTCTAAATTATATGAACATTTTGTTTTGTTGCAATTGGTGTAAGACCTATGGCCATTTGAAAATCTCTCGATCTTCTGGGAAGGAAGATAACGACTTGAATGAAATGCATATGATGCTCAACCCATCAAGGTATGGCAAGTCTACCCTCAAATGGGTGGTAGATGACAAACCTCCAAGGATGAAAGAGGCTTCTCTCCAAGAAAAGGAAGGTAGGATTAAGATACAAAACCCAAATGTTGGAGGTAACTTATCAAATGACATTGTTGCCAAAATCCTTAGACTTAACTAAGGCCAAAGAAGACGATTCTCATAAGAATAGGGATATTGGTTTCAATATTGAACAAGAGCTATGGATAGTGTTGGGATGGACCATTGCACAAGAAGTGAGGAAAAATCCCCAAGGCTCATGGCTTCAAGGAAGGGAAAGCAAAAGTTATTCCCATCTGAAGAGTGTACATACAAAGTGGTGAGCTTAAAGGGAGGAGATGAAGCTTTATTACAGTAGGATTTCTCCTCCTTTCTGAGGGGGCTCTTAACTTCAAATCTTCTCCAGGGATTGTGAACTTTATACAAAAGTGTGAGAAGCAAGGAAGTTGGAGGATATCACCTCTTTAGTTGACGCCAGTGGCAAAAGTCAAACTCATGTATGATAAAGACTTTCATCCTCGTTCCAAGAAAAGATATTAACTCAAACCTCCTAGCTCAACCTCCTTACAGACATTACATGACAAAAGGACCTTTCTAAACTTGGAGAAACTGTAGGCAAAGTTAGAGATTCAAACTAAAAGATCTCTCAAGCTAAGTTGCAGGAAACTTCCATCTAGGTGTCGTCCCGATACCGGAAACTCGACGAAACTCCGAAACGGGTACGAAACCCGGTTGAAACCCCGTCGATCGTACCGTACGACGTTTTGCAAGTACGAAATGTTGTATGATACGAACAACGGCATTTTGGTCGAGTTTCGACCCATACGAACGACGTTCCAACGCTGTTTTGGTTGTTTGTGGGCCCGTACGAGTGTCTAAGCAGGCCACAGACCCCCCAAAACTCACCAAATTTGTTGTTTTTTCCATTTTTAAGAAAGATAAACCATTCGTACATGTTTTTTATTCATTTAGGGTTTAGGATTTTTTATATCATTTATGTCTGTCATTATGTTTTTCTTGCAAGATAACGTGTTTTTTTTTAAATATATATATATATATACAACGATTCCCCCGACGTTTCCCCCAACGTTTCCATTTTCGGAGGGTCACGTTCCTGTCGTACCCGTTTCGAAAACTTCCAGACGTTTCCCCGTTTCATGCAACTTAGCTCTCAAGAGGTTAGTAAATACTTACAATCTTAACATTTTTTCTTTGCAGGAAACTATGTTGCAAGATGTAGTGGCTAGGGTAACTTTACAAAAATTGTTGCTAGAGCCTAGGATGGAATTTTGTTATTTCTAGTGTTATTGGTAGAATAGAAGGATTGGAAACAGGGTGGAATTCTTCATTTACCCTTGGGGATTCCTCCTTTACAAATTCCCAAATTATCTCTAAATTATTCTCAAAGGAAATGGAGAGGGGCTTTCTTCCTAGTTAATATCTATGGGCTTTCTCTCAGCGAAAGGAGATCTAGGGTCCATTTCTAGAGAATAGTGTTTTCACTGGTTTTAATGTGATATGTGGATTTGATATTAACTTTGTTCTTAAGCAAGGAAAAATTTGGGGTGAGGTTGGTCCTCGTAGCTAATTTTCTAGCTCAAAAGTTTGCGAAGACGAAGCGATGTGATGTGGATCCTGTAAATCGACCTCTAACTTATCAAAACAATCACTTGGGTAGTGATGTGGTATCAAAAAAGTTGAATAGGTTCTTTGTCTCATATGAGATGTTGGATGAAACTAAAAGGTTTAGATTGTGGATTGGTTCTAGAGGGGCTTCTAACCAATCCCGTATTTTTCTTCAGATGATAAAGGAGACAAAAACCATAGTCGGCTTTTAAATTCAGCACTCACTAGCTCACTTATGATGATTATAGGGATTTAGTTATACAGAAATGGCAAAGTTTCGCTTCAAATGGAGGAGAATATACTATGAGGCATTGCGAGAAAAAACTTATCATAATTTTAAAAATGACCATGGATTGGGTTAGGCAGACATTTAAGGATTCACGAAAGGATCTCTTATCTACTAAAGCTAGGATAAATCAACTTTATAAGGAAAATATATCAGGGAACTTCACAAATGAGGAAAAGGAGGAACTAAAGGTGCTAGGAGTGAAAAATAGACTTATTGGATGGTTGGAGGTGAAGTGGAGGCAAAGGAGTGGGGCAAAATTTAAAAGTTATTCAACTATTTTGCTCAGATAAGGAAGGGTCAAAATGTCATTTGGTCTCTCAGAGATGATAAAGGGGCATTATGTTCAAATTTTGAAGATATCTCAAGAGCGGGAATTAAGTATTACAAGTGTATCTACATTGAGCCTCCTAGGGCTTAAATTGCAGAAATTTCGTGTATATCTTCCTTTTTTGAAAGATTGGTGGAATGATGAGCAGCGTTCTTTTTTGATAGAGCCAATAGTTGGGGGGAAATTGAAGCAAGTAGTGCACTCTTTTAAGAAAGATAAAAGACCTACTCACAATGGATGGCCAATTGAATTCTTTATTGGTTTTTATGATCTTATAGAGTCAGAACTTTAATGAGTGGTGGAGTCCAAAAATGCAGGAAAGGTATTGGGTGTCTTTTTATCTACTTTCTTGGCACACATCCCAAAAAGGGATAACCCATCTTCCTTTAAGGCCTATAAACCTATCTCCTTTTGTAATAGAATTTATAATATCATCACTAAGATAATAGCAACAAGGATGAAGCCTAAATTTTCAAACAGCATCTCCTAGGCACAGTTTGGAATTTTGAAGTGGGAGATTGATCCATGATGCAGTAAGGGTAGCCCAAGAGAATATACATTCCATCAAGGTGAAGAGGCTTTCAGCTTTTGTGCTCAAATTGGATTTGACCAAAGCTTATGATGGACTCAATTGGTTTTAATTAAGACTTCTCCTAATCCATGTAAGTTTCAAACTTACCTTTGTGAACTAGATTGAAAAATGCATCTTTATTGTTTATTTTGTTCTTTTGATCAATGGCTCAACTTTACACATTTTTAAACCCTCAAGGCAATTAAGGCAAGCTTGCCCACTTTTGCCATTACTTTTTTACAAATAGCAAAGGGGTTAAGCAGATACAACCCCTTAAATCATAACGGAATTTTGAAGGGAGTTAAGGTAGCAAGGGATCTCTACATTAATCATCTTTTAATTTTCAAGAATGGCTCATTAGGGATGCAAAAGCCATAGACCAAGCCTTACAATTATTTGGAAAGGCCGCGAGAATGGAAATAAGTGCCTAAAAGTCTTCTCTCTCCAACCATCAACAACGAAGATCAAAAGAGCAATATTTTAGGAATGTTTTTACTTTCCAAACTCATTCTTTTGATAGCAATTTGAAGTATTTGGGGGTTGAGATGAAATCAAATGATTATGTCAACATGGATTGGATGTCTTCCTTGTGTAATCATCATATCTCTTAAGAAGGAAGACTCACATTGATTAAGACCGTCTTGGAGGCCACCCCAATGTACACACACACACCATCACTCCAATGTATTGGTTATCAATCGCTTTTATTCCTATCTTAATGAGGTAAGGAAAAAGAAGGAATACATTTAGGTAATGTTTAGCTCAATCCAAGCCCCAAGAGGGATGGAATCTTTTATATAGATAGATAGATAGACAGATATTCCTTGTGCACTTACTCCTAAAGGGGCTTGGAGATTGATCTCTTTGCAAGGTCCTTGGCAAGAGGTGATGACAAGAAAAGATCTATACCCTAGAGCCATTGAAGGGTGGATTCGGGATTATGTGGAAAAATGTGGTGGGGGTTCTAGTATTTGGAAGGCAATCATGATGCCTTTCCCTCTAGTTGGTGTATTCTTATCTTGGCTAGTGGGAACTGTGCAGAGTTCAAGTAGCAACAAATCCTTGGATGGGAGGACAAGAGGTTTACGGGCTCTCTAATGGCTTAGTTGGGATACAAAGGGCTCAAAGTATAGTCTCCTTGGAGGACTACTACAACGAGGACATGGTAGGTATATGGGGTTATGGATGGAAATCTTTAATCAACAGAAGATCTAGGATGTCACGGTGCTATGGCTAAAGAATGGATTGTTTTTAGGCAAGCTTTGATAAATGCTTCATTGGCCCTCAAAGACTCTCTAGATTCCTTAGTGTGAAGAGTGTTGGTGTTGGAAAGGGGTTTGGGGTTTAAAGGCCCCTAACAAGACCAAAACTTTTCTTTGGTTAATATTGTCCAATAAGGTCCTTACCTAGGACAATTTACAAAAGTGGTGTGACCAACAATTAAAGCTTTAATTAGAGGGGAAAGGCTCATGGGAAGGTGAGATTGTAGAAAAGGGTCTAGACAAATGGTGGGAGGGTAAGTATGTGTGCTCTAGTCACCATTGACTCCCTCCTATTGTGTTGCAAACTATTTCACTAGCATGCAATGATGCAATCATTAAGGACGGGATTCTCTCTCCTCTGTGGATAATCTCTATGATCCAAAGCATTTATACTTCCAAGTTCCATCAATAGATCCCCTGGGAAGAGTAAGGAGAGGGTTGTTCGGTAGCTTGTGGTTGATGAGTCAACTCCCTAGGGTTTTTCCGGTGGCATTTCAAGGGAAAACCCTAGGGAATGTGCTGCTAGAGGCGGCCTTTATTTTTCAGAATCTCGTTTGCTCACTTTCCAATGTGGTATTGATTGGGGGACAGATAACATGGCAGAGATTAAGGCTGTATATATTCTCTAAGGGATTGCTTTGGAGAAGGATCTTCAGGATTTTCAGGTTTTTGGAGACTCCAAATTGGTCATGGACTGGACGAAAGGGATCTTTACAAGTCGGGAATATGGATCTACATGGCACACCATTAGCCATGGTTAGGGGATTGCTATCACAGTTTCAGTAAGTTTCTATACAACATACGATGTGGAGGAACAATGTTGTTGCAGATGATCTTTCAAAGAGGGCAGTAGATTCTCAGGTTTGTTTATTACTGATCACTAAGCACAAAGATGGCGTGCCAACTATATTGCAACCTAGGAGACTCTTTCAGTGACCCTCAGATATTTCTCATGTTTTGTTTGTATTGGATAAGCCCCTTTAGGGTGCTTCTTTGTTATCTGCCATCTTGCTCAGTAGCAGCTGCTAGCTAGGATAATGTTTCTGGTTAATCTGGATTGTTTCTGGATACAATAGCTAAAAGTATTATTTTTGTTTTCATATAAAATAAAGATGATACAAAGTTTTACAGCAGAAAATATATATATAACGCAACCTGCTGGGCCCTAAAACCCTAACGTGTGCCCATAAAATAGCCAATTCCCCTTTTAAAACATGCAAATTTAAGTTATCATTGCAGTCTGCAACCCTGAGTTTGTGAGAGCTATATATATAAGGCAACCTGCTGGGCCCTAAAACCTTAACTTTTGCCTATAAAATAGCCAATTCCTTTTTAAAACACACAAATTTAAGTTATCATTGCAGTCTGCAATTCTGAGTTTGTGAGAGCGATTTGGAGATAAATAGGTTTGGAGACCTAAACTTTCTATATTTATGGTTCATATATATTCTATTTTTCTGGTTCATGAATTTTTTTATGATATGTTGTTGGGAATATGTTGTTGGGAATTTGATTAGTTCCATGCCAGCAGGTGGCCCAGTTGGAATCCCCCTGGATGACTTGCACTAGTCTACACCGGCGGGTTTACTAGGGATGTCATCCACAAACATCCCTTCGATTTCCCACAAGGTTTTCCTTGAAAAAAAAAAAAAAATATATATATATATATATATATATATATATCAGTGCGCCATTCCCATATCCAGATCCTGACCTTTCAAGAATCTGGCAGATCCATATCTTACTTATTCGTGGCAGCAAAGGGTGCCCAGACCTCTAGTGCAAAACTAATTTTTGGCTTAACTGATAATGCCGTTTATATTTAAAATACAACTATTTGTAAAGTCATAATTGATTGGGGTACAAAAGCTTTACTGTACTCTAAAGTTCAATTTACTGATATTTTTACAGAAATTTCGAACAAGGAAAACCCAAAATTATCCATGCATTCAAAAAAATTCAGATTCGGCGAGTAATTGAGCACAGTTTATAAGAAAGAAAAAGAAAATTCACCAAAAGAATAGCAATTAGTTAAAATACAAGACATCTGGATATTCGAATCGAACTGCTGACCTCACTCTTGGGCTTATACAGACTACAAAGCCAGTCAAAACGCTCGTCTGGAACATTCACTCGGGCTTCGTTGGGCTCAATCGTGCAAAAGGGGAAATTTTCCGCAGGTATGGAAAGCTTAGTTAAAGTATTGAAGAGTGTCGACTTCCCGACATTCGGCAGTCCAACCTGCCAGCCATCGCCATTTTGCTTAATGAAAAATGCATTGCAAAAGACAAATAAATAACTGGACAATCGAGATTGATCGTTCTCTATAATTAAAACTGAACATCTTACAATGCCAATCTTGAGGTGAGAAGAAAACCGGCCCAGAATGGCACGCTCTGCGGGGGCTTCTTTCTTCGCTGACTTTGGAGGCATTTTGCGGAGCGCAGGGGTAAGCTTTGCTCTCAGAAGCTTCAATGGCGGGTTACTCTTCACTTGTGATTGTATTCCAAATGTTATATGGAGAAGTGTTGAGAGCAAAACCCTTATATTGGAAATATTTGCTTTTAAACCCTAGTTTTTGCTATTGGTGACCATGGCGTTGGCTATACGCTGTGTTAAATAAAGTGTTTTTTATTCGGCTGGTCCAACAAAACTCAAAATTCTAAATGACTCGTGAAAAGTTGGAACACTTTCTACAATAGCTGATATGAGACTTCAAAATTTTAAATGAGTGGATAATTTAAAGTATGGTTTAGTGGGATTTAAATGTAGAGGATTTTGCAACGATGGAGATTCTCATGAAGGTATATAGATATGGGTTGAGCGTAGGGGTGAGACCTTTGAGGGCGATCATGGCCTAGGTAATGGGAACATTATAGCTAGGGAGGATCAAGTTATTGGAAAAGTTGTTTTAGGTGCTTTTTTAGTGGATTTGTCATACATGTTAGATAGGGAGAGATCCTTTTATGCTTTTCATTCAAAGTTGTCGGGGTCTGGTAGAGGGATTATGGGTGATGGAACAAATCCATTAATTTGGATTAATTTGGATAATACCTCAAGAATTTATTAGCATTACTCAACAATCCCAAGCAGATTTTAGTAATGAAGATAGTTTTGTTCCTGGTTATTGTCCCATAAATGTGAGAAAGGACGTATTAGGGTTTTTAGGGATTGGCAATGCTCAAACCACCATTGTGTTTTGAGGTATTTTTGAAGCCCCTTTCATTGTTCATAGTCATGGGTTTGAGGTGGGGTCATGTTTCTCAAGTGGTGAGGGGTTTTGAGGTTTGTTGAAAGATTCAAAAGGTGTAAAGGTTGAAGAGCACTATTATGTGGTTTCTTCGAACAATGGTTGAGACATGGGTAAGGTTTTGGCCTTGAATGTTGTGCCTTCGTCGTCGAGTATCCTAGTGAGTGAGGTGGTTATAAGTGAGTAGAGGTCGAAGGAGGGTAATGTTCTTAAGAAGAGGGTGAAGGAGATTAATGTGAGACTGAGGCTTAGTGCAACATGATCTAAGGAAGATATTGATATTGGGAATCTTCTTTGGGGGAATAGAGGTGGTGTTGTAAATATTTTAGGATCCTAGGGTGGTCAAGGAGGAATTCGAACAAAAGCGACCATTCATCTCTAGGCTAATGAAGGAGCAAAAAAGAAGCATTGATATGTTAAGCAAAAGAACACTTTGATAAAACTCATATTGAGATAAGATGTCAAAATGCATGAGGACATAAATCTATCAACTTAATCACTTGTTGGGTGTTTCTTTGGCCAAAGGATGAACAAGCAGTAACGAGAAATCGTTGAAGGGATGGATTTTTTAGACTTAGATTCCTTCTGTAGGGTACATGCAAGAGTTTCTATTATTGCTCGTGGGTGGGTGGATGGATGGATTTATATTCTAGAATGCAGAGGATACTAAGAAGGTTAAGCATCCCATAAATAGGACTCCACCCATCTATTCTTAAAACAATGGACCCCATTCTTCAACGCTCATTCTGAAAGAGTGGATTTTACACCTTTGTGTGTAAAATTACCAAGGTTACCCATAGAGCTTTGGTCGATGGAGATGTTGAAAGAAATTGGGAGAGCTTTGGGTCAGTTCCTTTAGATGGATATGGGATTCCTTAATTCAAGTAATGCAATTGTGGCAAAAAAATTGGTTGGAATAGACCTCCGAGAAGGTTTAGCAATTGAGATGATCTTGCATAGGGGAATGCACTCTTTTATTTAAACTTTGGACTATGTTTGGATCCCTTTTAAATGTACAAGATGTCGACACTACGGGCATTTTAGCTTTAGATTATGACTTGCCCTTTCATAAAAGGGAATGGGTTAGGAAGAAATCTTCTAAAGGAAATAAGGATGTGGCTAAAAAACAAATGAAGGGTCGACTAGAGACAGGTGTACCCTACCCTAAAATGACTAAGAAGGGGATTGTTACATTTGGAGGGTTGGTTGGTAGTGTGAAGTTCAAGAGGTTGGAATGATCATAAAAGGACATATATTTTT
This sequence comes from Picea engelmannii, assembly GCA_009831015.1. Lineage (NCBI taxonomy): Eukaryota > Viridiplantae > Streptophyta > Pinopsida > Pinales > Pinaceae > Picea > Picea engelmannii. The sequence continues at coordinate 331,552 of ML811000.1, forward strand.
CTCAGAAGAATAGTCCAGAGCCTGTGAAGCAGATGGAGTCCAGCATTGAGAGTCAATTGAATATGATCCTATCTTAGGAAGATCCATGTAAGTCCATTAAAGACCTTACTCCTTTAAATTTACATGCTCCTTTCGAAAATGGTTTTGCTTTGGGTAACTAGGAATTAGTGAATTTGAATTCTATGGGTGAACAGGGTAAGGGTTTGTCCGAGGGGAGGTGCGATGTTGTTGAGGAGCCCTCTCAGTTACTTATTAGGAATATGATTGTTTCTATGGGAGAGCATGGGTATGTTGTTGTTTCACTTACAAGGGGTTAGTAGGGTTTTAGAAATTTCCAGGCTTACAAACTGTGTGGTTTCATAGTCAAGAGGAATTCCCCAAATATAATTTAAGGCCTAGGAAAGAGGGACTCAATGATGTGGAGGGGAGCATAAAAGGTGGTCTAGTTATTTATCAAGGGTAAGAAATCAAGAGGGTTAAGGTATGGAAGAAGGTACAATCTATCGATAACAAAAGATAAGGCTCGATGTAAAGTTTTATTAGGCAAGCAACTATCTTTGTCCGAGGTTCTCAGAGCGAACAATACCTAGGTGGTGGGTGGACAATTATTTGCATTTCATTGAATTACAGAGGACCTGACGATACCTTGAAAAGACAAGCTCTAAAGAGGCTTATGGAGGTTCATAACCCTAATATATTACTACTTCGGGAATCTATGGGAGAGGGTTGTAAAATTGTTCTTGTTTTAGAAAAGATGTTAAGGGGTTGGGAATTTAATTATGTGGATTCCAAGGTAAGTCCAAGGGGTTGATATTTGGGTGGAGAGCTAGAGTCGTATATTGCTCATGGTATTTTTATTCAAGATTGGGAACAATGTCATTTTCCTAAGAGTTGGGCATAAAGTATATTGTCCTAAACAACTTTGGCCCCTGCAATGAGAAGCAAACTTATTGGGAGAAGATTTTCAAGATGGATTTTTGTGGTCAAGAAAAATTCATTCTATGGGGGAGACTTAAATTTCTCTTTGGGGAGGTTTGAAATATGGTGTTATGCTATTCAAAATGACTCTTTGACTGGTTTTTTTATTGGGATATTTTAAGAGGTAGGTATATATGATATTGAAGCTATAAAGTTGAAGCCTACCTAGAATAATAAGTGGATTAGGGAGGAGAGAATTGAAAAAGGACTATATAGGTTTATTGTGTCGAAAGAAATATCAAATGATCAGGTAAGATTGAGGCAATGGGTTGATTCGAGAGGTGAACCTGATCATTTCCTCGTATTGTTAGAAATAACCTCTGTCGGTAGAAAGCTCCCAAGCCCCTTTAAATTCAATTCCATCTAGCTAGAAGAGGATGATTTTGTCAATTGGATTAAAGGTTGTAGGTCCCTTGTAAGGAGTCAATGAGGGAATCTATTGCTCCTCAGTTTGAAGCAAATTTTAAAAAAGGTTAAGTAAGCCACTGTGTCTCAGGCTCATGAGAAGAAAATTAAAGAGGATAGGGATCTTGTGGTTATGAAGGTTGAGTTGGAGGAGTGTTACCTTCAAGAAATGGTATGTTTTCCTGATGAATATTTCATAAACAAGGTTAAGCCTTTGTAGAATAGGAAAAGGAAAATCATGGATGATAAATAGGTTGCTTGGAGAATAAAGAGTATAGCCTTACGACTCTTTGAGGGGGATGATAATACTAACTATTTTCATCATTTTGCAAACTACGAGAGGAGTGTCAACACCATGTGGAAGAGTATAGAGGGTGATGGATCAATGTTTCTAGTTTTGAATATCTGGCTCTAATCCAGATTTACGAGGGAATGAAATGAAACACAAAAATATGATAGAAACACAAAGATACAATAATACTCAATTTCTATCAAAGAATGAAATCTATAGAGACTGTTAAAATGGAGAGTGAAATGAACTCGCTAGAATGGTGACAGTTTATCTCTAAGAAGAGATGTGAGGGTTACGCTCATTTGTAAGAAGATGTTTACAATCAGGATGAAAAGGCCTTTTAACATAAATCATCAATGAGAAAAAAAACCTAAACATCCAAAACCCTAACCCTAGTAGATGAAACACCAAAAGGTTTATGGGCCCCGATGTGGTTAGTTAATATGTCAACTTCCTAGGGACGTTACTTTTGTATACGATCTATGTTTGGGGTGTTTGGTAACCCGTTAGAAAGGTCTAGTTGAGAAGTACACATTTCGAACAACCCAATCCAAATCCTTTGGCCTTTGCATGGGTGCTTTCGTGCCAAAAAAATGTCGTTTAGGGCCTCAAAATGGCCCTGAAAGTTTGGTACCTGAAAAACCATAGAAAAACTGCCAAGATGTGGAACCATTCTGAATCAGTGGAACGTGTGGGTGGCCACTGATGTCCATATGGATCAGTCCTCCCCCCTTAGGAAGCAATGGTCCCCATTGTGTCAAGTTCCCTCGAGAGATGGGGAAAATTTTGTTCAATCTGAATGTCGGTGAGTCGCTTGCCTTGTTGAAGTAATTGTCTTACTTGTACTTGGCATTAGCCTATTGAAGGATGTCATGAACCTGCTCTTGGAGGTGATGGATCCGTTCAACAAATATGGATGCATGATCTGCCTTGGTTCGAGTGTGGGAGGACTATGTCGATGAATATGGAAGAGGAAGAGTTAGATCAATGGGGGCTAATGGTTGGAACCTCGAGCACACCTAAAAAGGGTCATGGCCAATAGAGCTACGAAGGGATCTATTATAGCTTTGCTTGACTTGGTAGTGTAGAGGCACCCTCGTAGGTGAAGCAGAAATATCTTTGTGCTCTTCTACAATATTGTCGATCTGCTTTTGTTGTATAGAAAGGTCTTGAGCCAAGGCTGTGGAGATCACAATGATCTTTTATTCACCTTATGACCAGATCATGAAGAGGATAAACTTTATGGTCAAAGAGATTACTTTGTGGCACTTTTTTGTCGAGATCAATGAAATGGCAATAGTTGGTGTTATCACTCCAAGAGTCGCTCTAGGTTGTAGGTCGAGTGAGCTTGGTAACTTAATCAAATGTTCAAATAAAGGTATAAAATGGATCAAGTTGAAAGACTTGGCTATAAACTTACTCACTCAAGACATATATAAACACACTCAGACAAATAGGGCCTTCACTGTATTGATCAGATAACTTAAGAATTGAAAGTCGATGGAGAATGTTCTCATACCAACAGGATCATATACACTAAGAGTACATATGAAAGGTTGTTACAATAGGAAAAGTACTTGTGATTCTTTGTCTACCAATGTTACAAAAGAAATAAAAGAAATGGAGGTCTAAAAAAATACAGTGAAAAGAGATTATATTCCAATATACATTCAAACGTCTTTTACAAAGGAGTCTCTTCAAGTCCTCCCAATCGAACCCTTTACAATGTAAACTTCATGGGCTAAATAGCCTTTGCAATCGCTAACTAAGATCCTCTGAATATGGATCGAATAGTTGTATGTCAAAACAACTTTATTCTAGTTACAAGATAGTAGGACTAGATCCAATTTCTAAGGGATAAGAATCCCCATCAGAGTTTGAGTCTTCAATTGCCACCAGGCTTCCCTTGAGGATGGAAGAGTCTTCTTCGAACTGTCATCAATATATGGGTCATGAATCATCATCTTCTCAACCGAAAAAGAAGTCAAGTTTGACTTTGCTTGCTCCTCGTTGAAGACAGGTGAGTTCGTAGTGCATTGTATAGGAAACATTGTTGGCACTACAAACTCCTCTAGGTGACTCTTTTGCCAAACTACTTGAAAAGTTGACTTAGGAAGTGAATCAAAGGTTGTAAATGGTCTCTATAGACCTGATATTTCATAACATAACCTGTTATATGCTTGAGCACATCAACTTTGATCATTTAAACTTCCCCATACATCATTTTGCAAAATAAGGGTTTATGCCAAAATGTGACACTCCAAGTGCTTTAGACAAGCATTCAATACCTCTGAAATAACTGCTTGGAAGCCTGATACTCTGCATTCTGAAGAAAAACCTCTACAATATTGTCACTGTAAACATATCCCTCTTTGACAAGCTCAACCAATCAACCCTTAGTTCATATAAAACAGAGTATGCAGTGAATGTACATCTCTGTATCTTTACACTTACTAAGGTTTTCACCTTTCAATATATAAGTCTATAAGGAATGTGGACTCAACTCTTCATCAACACAATCTGTAAAAATATACCTTATATCTCCTTAAGACATCAATTTTATATGTGTAACTTCATATGTTTAAAATAAACATAGAAGTTTTTTGCAAATGCTATATATATATATATATTTAATGTCTCGAAACTTAAAGAAGACTTCCTCTAAGTTTCTACCATATACACCCTCCTCTGAACTATGTCAAATTACTCGTCATTAAAGAACCAAAACAGAGTGCCTGTCTTCATTATTGGTTGTTGCATATCAAAACCATAGCAAGATAATTGTGTTATGCTCTTCTGTACTTGTGAGGGCTATAAATCTACCATGATAGATAAAATTCTCTACAAGTGACTTGGAATTGTACTCACCAAAACCTTAACATACTTGCCTCTTACTTTATTAGGGATATCATATGCCAAAAAACAAAATAATTGTTCAACATTTTGAAGACAAAAGGTGGACAGTGAACCCCCTTCATGAATACCAAAACTTGAGCACAAAAACTTTGAAAATACCTCTGTAAATCGATCATCTTGCTTGGAAGAACTAAGAGAAGTGGTCTCTTTCATGAAGATTGCCAAGTTCTTCTTACTAAGCATGTTCTTAGCTAAATATATGTCTTCAGTATTTCATTTTTCTCCCATTGTGCTTAAACTCTTGTTGAAATCCATCCATTTGATTGACAACCTGATTCATGAGTGTATCATTGGTTTGCTTCAATCTCTGATTTTCCTCCTTGAGGTTCTTGACAAATCCCTGGACATCTAAAGATGATAGCCCTCTAACTTCTGGTAATACCTCCAGCGGCCCATCCTCTTGAAGGAGTCTATGTAGTATGGATTTTGTTCAATCAAGCTCATATCGGAAGGCTCAAACCTATACATGGACCCTGATGTTTTCCTGGGCATAGCATCCTCGGGAGCCATCTGAAAATTAATCTGTTACAGAGAACACTTCTGCACACAAAAGTCAGTTTATAAAAACCAACGAAATGCTTTCAACATGCAAAATCTCTGTGGCAAATTCGAGACTGATGGCTAGTTGAGTGTTGGAGGAAGATTTGAATGCTTGATGATGACTTTTGAGCTTCCAGAATCCTCTTTAATATGCTTTTCCCAATCAAAGTGAGTTCAAATGATGGAATAGAGCAACAACACGAGTTTGTAGCACTTCATGTACAAAAGTGACCAAGTGCGCTACAAACTCGTCATAATGGAAAATGATGATAAAACAAAGGTCAAATTATGACTTCATTCTTAATGATGGATCATTAAGGACCAAAACTGACTCTTTATAATCCCTCACTCACTTTTAGGATTTAAAAAACTTAGGATAATGACCTTGATGACCACTTAGTCATCTACCGACATCATTTTGACATGACGAGGACTTAATGACTGGACTCAATGAAGGACCCACCATGTTGAATGACTAAGGAAAACAAAGACTCAACAACTTGCAAGGACTCAAGCTACTAGAATTTTCTAGGAGCTAACAATTGGAACTACCTCTAGTACCCTGTAGAGATGACGCCCCAAAGTAATAATGACACTGCAGGGTCGAGACTCATAAACAACGCGACGTTTCCATGTACATGGTTGTCCTAAAAGAACATCAAAGACTTCTAATGGGGCAACATCATACAATACCTCATCCTTGAAGGGCTTGATGTTGCAGGACAAGCGACACTCCTTGCTAACACGAAGATCTTGTCCATGGTTGAGCCACCCGATGTTGTATGGTTGCAGGTGTGGTGTTGTCGACAACTCCAATCACTTAATGACCTCTGCTGAGATTAATTTCTTTTGGCTTCTACTATCGACAATGAAATGTAGTGGGGTCCCCTTCACCCACATTTGTGAATGGAAGAGGCGCTCCCCGTCGTCATGCTCCTCTGGTTGGATTGTTGTGGCCAATATGGTAGCAGTGGGATCTGCATAAATGATATGTTTCCTTTTATTGTGTTATGAATCAAATTATGAGTCAGGGTCCGACTCTTTTTCTTTGAGCTTAGCCACCAATGACTATTTTGAGCATCACTCCTCCATGTTGTTCCAAGGGATTTTGTGGAATTCACGCCACTTTCCAGTGTCCTTCTTCTTCTCATTACCCTTCTTTTCCTACACCTTGGAGTAGTTGTCTTGAGGTTGGTTGTTCTGTGAATTAGGGTTGCCTTTACCATACTTCTATTGTTGCAAATTTCCAAACCCGAACTCCTGCTTATTTTGCTGCTTAAATTTCTGCTCGATTTTGACAATGTATCGATAAGCAACTCCCAGTGACAAGATGTCCATAAACTCCATTTATGTTTGCATGTACATATGTAGGCCCAAACAGTATTCCACGCTATTTTAGAACGAGATGTCACTCAGAGTCTTTGATACCCAGCTTAGTGCGCAAGGTATGGAAGGTATTTGTGATCTGTGGCACTATTTGTTCCCTCTCTTGATGCAATGTGGTTCATCTCATGTACTAGTCGACATAGTTTCCAACAGGTTAATATTGTTCCTTAACGACATCCATAAAAGAGTCCCAAATGGGTTCAACCTCAAACATTCCAGACTCCTATGTGGAATTTTGCTCACAGTAAGTCTCCAACCAATTTTTGACATGGGAGACAACCTTCAGGACCGCAAAGGTGATATTTACCCTATCAAAAATTTTGTGGACAAACAAATAACCTTCTAACACATTTAACCACTTGTCCAAAGCATCTGCATCTATTTGACCTTTAAATACGGGAATATCAAAATTAACTTGTACCTTGAAGGGGGCAACACTTCCAAAGTGGTTGTTTAACGAAGATGTGCCTGTTGTTGTGGGCATTCGTCGAAGGATTTGGGAAAAATTCTCCATCATTTCGTCCCTATGTCACGTGAGGGCTTCCTTGAACAACAAGTGAATAGGATATCCTACTCCCTCATCTCTCTTTTCTTTTGCCATGGAAGGTCGTCGAGGTCGGGGAGGATAGTCTTTCAAAGGCTTAAATAGTTCAAGTTCCAACTCCTTATACCCTGACCTCGTTGGGGACATGCATAGAGAAATAAATAAATAACACACTACTCTGATACTAATGATCTAAATTTATGAGGGAACGAAATGAAACACAAAAATATGATAGAAACACAAAGATTCAATAATAATCCATTTATATTAAAGAGTGAAATCTGCAGAGAGTGTAAAAATGCATAGTAAAATGAACTCGCTAGAATGGCGACAGCCTATATCTGAGAAGAGATGTGATGGATACACTCATTCGCAAGAAGATGTTTACAATGAGGTCGAAACGACGTTTTAACATAAAGTATCAATGAGAAAAAAAAACCTAAACATCCAAAACCCTAACCCCATAAGATGAAATACCAAAAGGTTTGTGGGCCCCGATGTGGTTGGTTGATATGTCAATTTCCTAGGGACATTAATTTTGCATATGATCTCCATTTGGGGCCCTCGGTAGCCCATCAGAAATCTCTAGTCGAGAAATACACATTCTGAACGACACACATATTTCTGATCATGCACACATATTCCCCATAGACAAAGAACTAATCAAGTGTTGGTGGAAGCATGTGAAATCAGAAGATATGACAGATGTAAACAATTCAAGGCTGCATGGTGATACTAGTACAAGAGAGTCTTCATTGTTAGTCGTGACAGGACGATGTCTTAAAGGTGGTGGACTTACTTCTCTTAATGTGGAATAATTGCATGATATCTCTAGCGATTTGTCTATGAAAAAAAAACCTATAGCTTTCACAATCGAAGTCTATTATTGCTTCGAGTGAGGGTTTACATGGGGAAAATGAGTAGGAGATGTCTTTAAGGAAAAGAAAAACTCTGACTGCAAAGCTTGGTTGGTGTCTTTGGAAGTGTAATGAGGGAAAGGATTATGGAATCTCCAAGGAGGCTTGTAGGATTAGAACTAAGTCTAAGTGCATTCGAAAAAAATCTAAAGAAGTGAAAATGGTTGATGGGGAAGGCATTCGATTGAAGGAAGTGGAAGGGTTGATGGCGAGATCCATGGTCAAAAGATTCAGCGGAAAATCTATTTCTCCTCCCACTTTAAAATTCTGGCTTATGGAGAACTGGTTGCATGTGCTAGGTTATGTTCCCACCTTTCATGTCCTTGTTAGGAACTAGTTAATCTTTATGTTTAAAGACTCAATTGATGTCATAAAGGTTTTAGAGAAAGAATGGATTTGCGGTGTAGGTTGGTCTTGAAGAAGTGGGAGTCGAGCTTCGACCCCTAAAGGGAGCCATACCACATTCAAAAGATTTAGGCGATATCATGGGGTTTGCCTTGGTACCACTAGGCGACAGAAGTCTTGAAGAGTTTCAATAACAAAATTAGTCACTTTGTGGGACTCGAAGAAGGTTAAGAAGAGAAGGTGGATCATTGATGGGCTTGGATTTTAATAGAAGTTGACATCCATGATGGTCTCTCGGTGAATGTTGAGGTGTATTATGGAGCTTGGTCATTCATCCAAAAGGTTGACTACTTGAAGATTCCTTTCTGGTGCTTCCATTGTCATGAACTTGGGCATATCAGGGCACAGTTCTGGTCACATGCCTCTACAACTACTAGGGTTTCCAAAGTTTGGCATAAAAAGGCAAAAGATAAATCCTTGGCGGAAGGTGATTTGGAGCGATTCACTTCTGGACAATTGTCGATGGGATCCTCGGGGCTCGAACGTCCAAAGGAGTTGACGATTTCGACCAAGCCAAGTTGTGCACTGGATGCAAATTCACACTCCTCGGGTAAGTTAAGATCCTGAACTATCCGAACAAAGACAACTTTGTCATTGTTTGTTACCAACCCAGTGGAGACCAAGTGTCGAGAGCTCCCAAAACTTGACACAAAACAAAAGTTGGGTGTTTCATCTCTAGATAGAATCCTCCTGGATTATGGTGTTGTTAAAAAAGAGGTTTCAAAGACTGAGGAAATTGTTGGACTGAGGGATTCAAGGGTGGAAGCCATAGCTATTATTGAGGTCCGGGAAGTTAGTAGGAAGGGAGGAAATCAAGAAAAAGAAGATACTAGTGGTCTAGCTTCCTGAGAAGATCGACCCACGAGCTTAGAGACAACGAGGAGAAGGAAGAATCTAGATTCACAAGGCTTGGGTTCTGACCTAAGATCTAAGGTTCAGCAAAAAGATGGAATAGGAGTGGAAGGGGGTATGGCCCCAACACCTACTCTTGGTATGGGAGCAGGAAGGAAGTATCATATTTCTTTGGCTAAGTAGAAGGCAAAGAAAAAGGTGAGAGAGGGTAAACATATGACAATTGACAGGGCCCTTAGAGCGGGTAAAGCCCTACCCAGGGTTACCCCATGATTATCCTCTCTTTTAATGCAAGAGGGGTACAAATTGCCCATAAGAGACTAGCCCTCATAAGAATTATCAGGGTCTACAAACCTGACATCATTTTGATCTAAGAATAATGTGTGTTAGTAGTAAAGCCATAGAATTTTTTGCATCTTTCCTAAGGATTGGTCCTTCAATTCTTTGGACTCAGAAGGCCAGTCAAGTTGACTTGTTATAGGTTGGGGTCCCTAGTTCATGGCCTCGTTCACATTAGTGATAAGATCGAGCATAAAGGTCAACATGTTTGATAAAGAGCTCGAAACAATTAACTTGTATGGGTCATATTTAGACATCCGCCATTTTTGGAAGATCTTGGATCTTTCTAGAGAACTAAGAGGCCCAGACTTAATCATTGGTGGTGATCTTAACCTGATAGTCTCCTTAAGAGAAGTACAAGGTGTTAGTGTTACGTAAGATCCTCTAAGTGAGTATTTTGTGCACTTATTTGAGCTTAATCAACTAGTGGACATGGAACTTATAAAATGGATTCCTACGCGAACAAATGCTAGAAGTGGAGACGAGTCCATCTCAAAAATACTAAACAAGTTCATGATGTCTAATCATTTGTTGGGAGGGGATACACTAGTAAAGGAATGGGTTGGATCAGGAGAGCAATTGGACCACCTTCTGATCCTGTCGAAGTTGGAAAAGGATAAGCATAAGCTTCCTAGCCCATTTAAATTCAACTGCTCTTGGCTATTGGAAGAAGATTTTAAAAAATTGGTGGTTGCAAGATGGACCTAAGTGCAAGATGAAGGGGAGGATTCTACGTTGAAACAATTGGCTACTAATATCTCAAAGGTTAAAGGAGTTATGAAGGAGGGGTCCTCAGAGCATAAGAGGAAGTCTCAAGTAGATCTAAAGTAAATTGAGGACAAAATGTGTCTTCTCTTTGATAGCAATGTGGTTGGTACATTTCCAGATGATGAACTGAACGATCTAAAAGCGTTGGAAATAAAAAGAAAGGAGCTACTAGAAAATTAGGAAGTGAGATGGAGGTTAAAAAGCAAAGCAACATGGATTATGGAAGGAGATGATAACACATAGTTTTTCCATAATTTAATAAACTACCGTAAATAGATCAATGTGATCTATGAAATCAATGATAGAGAGGGGAGTGTTATAGCTCAAAATGCCACTACTATGCATTTTTTACATTGGCCTACTCATTTAGACATCCACCAACCACTTTTGTTGAGGTTCCTCTTAAAAAGCACCTTTTTGTATGGTGTACACGCCCTGCTACATATGTAGCACGTGTACATATGATAGTTGCATGCCTGAGAACACGCGTATACTCTAAAGAGTTGCAAAAATTAAAAAGTTACATGCTTTTAGGCAAAGTTTACAGGCTATGTCAGGTTGCACAACTATCTTACCTCCTGTATCCCTTTTGAAAACTGAATAACTATCATTTTCTCCATATATAAGGGCCCTAGGGGGATCATTTGGAGATATGAAAGAAGAGGCAAGTGAACTCTACCAAAATTTCTCCCTTACATTCCAAGTCTTTTGCATCTTGTTTTGAGTTTTCATCCTCAACATTCCCTACCATTCACCCTCCTTATACAATCCATCCCTTTTTTCCATATTGGCATGTTGGTTGTGAGGATAACACATTGGGAATGACACACTTGGAGTCAAAACAGAGGAACCCAAGCAAGGTTCATGGAGCGATGTCGGCAAGATTCAGGTTGTCACTTTCCATCTTGTTATCAATAAAAGGGAAACTTCTTTTCCCAAATCTTTATGTGTCTATGTTTATATTTATAAATGGTTTACATGAATATCTAGACCTTTAGATGATCTTGGTAGCTATGCATATGTTGTTACATTGTGTTCTTTAAAGTTGTTTTCAGGCTAGCATTGGGAGGAGGCCTGCAATCTAGGAACGAACAACAACAGGAAGGGATCTACTATAGACGGAAGGACTTAAGCTACATACTTTGATCCTCTCTCCCTTCCCCTAATTATCATTAGGTATTCTTGAATTTGGGTAGAATAAAAGCATTTATGTCTTTTAAGGTGTCATGGCTCTGCCTAGTCGCTAGACCCGGATTAGGGGGATTTTTCCCCATAGCAGGGAGTGTTGGGTATGTGTTATATTCTTTGCATGACTAGATGCAGTGTATGCTATGTTGTGTCGAGCACGGGGGGGTTTGAGGGGGGGTCGCGCCTCTGTTTTTTTTGCCTCGAAAAACATGTCACCTTTTTTTCCTCATTTTTTGTGTCGCCTTGATTTTTGTGTCCATTGTTGGGCGGTTTTTTGGCACATGGTTTTTCATCGATGGTTTTCTATTTCCGGTTAAAGAATTAGGGTTTTTGACTAACCCAACTCATTGGATTGAGGTTTTGGATGTCGTTGGCTCCTATTGCATGATGTGAATGAATATAGAATATGTTGGTTTTCCCGGTTTGGGTTTCCATGGGAGAAATCTTTGTGTAATGTGTGTATTTTCCATTGTATCTTTTCTATTATTTTACTGAAAATCTGCTTGCAGTAAATAATTGTACAAGGTTAAAATCTACATTTGGTATTAGAGAAATTATTGGCTTTAGGGGCATGCCTTAGTGGTCAAGGGGTTTGGCTCGGGACTGTGATAATCCTTGTTACAATGGGAGATCGGTGGTATTGCTTCTTTGGGTGAAGACAAATGGAAAGCAGTTAAAAAATGGAGATCGAGAAGTTTAATGGGAAAATTTTCGAGTTGTTGAAGCTCAAGATGGAAGATCTGTTGGTGGACATAGATCAGTGAATCGCGGTGGATCCAGGTATTGCACCTACAAGAAATTTAGCAGATGACTGGAAAAAGTTGGATCGGAAGGAAAAGAGCACAATCCAACCATGTCTCTCAGATTCGGTATTATTGAATGTGTCAGAGGAAGCTACAACCAAGGATTTATGGGATAAGTTGGGGAAGTTGTATCAGTCTAAGTCCCTAGTAAATAAATTATTCATGAGAAAGAAGTTGTATAACCTAAGGACGTGAGATGGAGACTCGGTGGCAGAGCATTTGAACGCCTTCAATATTGTGGTAAGTCAGTTAGTATTTGTTGAGATTATAATTTTAGATGAAGATAAGTGTATCAATTTATTGTGCTCTTTACCAGACTCGTGGGATAGTATGGTTGTGGCCATAGGTAGTAATACCACTGCCTTGAAGTTTGATGAAGTGGTCTCATCCTTGTTGTCAGAGGAGATGAGACGAAAGAACATGGAAGGACAGAGCACAAATGCATTATTCTCAAGAGGATGCTTTGAGGAAATAAATAAATCTAAGTCCTCAAGTGGTAGATCTAAGTCTCCTGAAAAGTTTGTAAAGGTATGCTCAAGATGTGGAAAAGAAGGGCACTACAAGAAGCAGTAAATCTAAAGTTGAGAAAAAGAAGGGATCTGAAGAAGATCCTTCTACATAAGAAAATACCTCCAAGGAAGAAGGAGGGGATGTGTACTTGGCTTCTTCAAGCCCACATGCAGATCACGAGGCATGGTTGGTTGACTCAGGTGAATCCTTTCATATGACTCCCCACAGGGAGTGGTTCTGTGAATATGAAAGGTATGACGAAGGTAATGTTTTCCTCGGTGATAACTCGACAACCAGAACCATAGGACGAGGAAAAGTAAAGTTAAGGCTCATAGATGGAAAGATTAGAACACGACATGGTGTTCTACACATCTTAGTATTGGCCATAAATTTTATTTTTGTAAGCAAAGTGGACGATGCAGGGGTAAAAACAATATTTGAAAAGGAAACTTGTAGGATGGTTCGAGGAGCAATGGTGTTTTTGAAGGGAGTTCAGTTTGGAACTCTGTATAAGCTTCAAGGAAGCACTATTAGTGATGGGTGTAATAGTTTCATTGTTCATGATATTGGATTTGAAGAAGAATAAACTCCTACAGTCTTTGGAGAAAAGGTTATGGTGTGGCATCAAAGACTGGGGCATATCGGAGAGAAGGATCTTCGACTACTACACGATAAAGGTATGGTTGAAGGTATGTCTAACTACTCTCTGTATTTTGATTTATGTGAACATTGTGTATATGGGAAGCAAAATCAGGTAAGATTCCCCTCTAGTGTAACGAGGGAAGAAAGAATTTTACAACTAATTCACAGTGATGCGTTTGGACTTGTGTCGGTTCCATCATTGGGAAACTCTGTGTACTATGTCTCATTTATAGATGGATTCTCGAGGAATACTTGGATATATTTCCTCAGGAAGAAATCTGAAGTCTTTGATGGGTTTAAAGAGTTCAAGGCTCTTGTTGAGAATCAAACATAGAAAATGATTAAGCTATTGAGGACAGATAATGGTAGAGAATTATGTAGGAATGAATTTGAAGAATTTTGTAAGAAGTGCGGTATAGCAAGGTAGAAGACTACTCCAACAAAATGGAGTTGCAGAAAGGATGAATAAGACACTTATGGAAAAAGCAAGGTGCATGCTCAGTGGTGTCGGGTTAGGGTAAGAATTATGGGCAGAAGCAGTGGGTACTACATGTTACCTAGTCAGCAGATCACCCTCATCATCACTGGATGACAAGACTCCACAAGAGGTATGGACTGTTATGCAACCTTCTCTTATACATCTCAAGGTATTTGGTTGTGAGGCCTATGTTCATGTTCCAAAGGAAAATAGGAGTAAGCTAGATAAGAAGGTTGAAAAGTGTATCTTTATTTGGTATAAAGATAGTCTCAAAGGTTATAAACTTTGGAACCCAAAAACTAAGAAGGTTGTGTATAGCCGAGATGTGGTATTTAGAGAAATAAAATGTTTTGTCGAACATGATGTCCTACCAAGTAAGGAAGAACCAGAGAAAATAGAGTTTGATTTAAAGGATGATGAATCAGACTCTACAGAAGAACATAAATCAAAAGAAGAAGATCCTCATACTCAAGTATTGAGTAGATCGGTTCAAAGAAGAAGGCAACCAGAAAGGTATACTCCATCTGATTCTCGTTCAAATTTTGCTTTGTCTATTACTGATGATGATCCTAGAACTATTAGGGAGGTAGTGGATTCAGAGGATGGAAAACTGTGGAAAAAGGCCATAGATGAAGAGATGGCAGCCTTGGATAAGAATGAGGTTTGGGATCTAGTGGAGTTGTCAACTGGAAGAAATCACTTTGGAAACAAATGGGTATTTAAAAAGAAGTTGAATGTAGAAGACAAAGTGGAGAAATACAAAGCTCGGTTATTAGCAAAGGGTTATTCCTGAGTTGAGGGAATTGATTTTAGTGAGATTTTTTCTCCTGTTGCCAAGTTAACTTCTATAAGATTTTTGTTATCTGTTGTTGTTGCGTTTGATTTTGAAGTAGATCAGATGGATGTGAAGACAACATTCCTACATGGGGATTTACAAGAAAAAATACATATGAAGCAACCGGAAGGTTTTGTTGTGAAGGGAAAGAAGGAGATGGTATGAAAGGTAAAAAAGTATCTGTATGGTTTAAAACAATCACCAAGGATGTGGTATTAAAAAAATGATACTTATATGATGGGACTTGGCTTCACAAGAAGCAAAGAGGATCAATGTGTGTATTTTAAATTAATTTGTGATCTTTTGACTTATTTGGTCTTGCATGTGGATGAGATGTCGTTGATAAGAAACAACAAGGAGATTACACAGGATGTGAAAACTTAGTTGTCCTCTATATTTGACATGAAGGATCTTGGTGCTACAAATTTCATTTTGGGCATGGAAATTAAAAGAGATCGAAAAAACAAGAAACTTTGGTTAAATAAGAGAAAATATGTAGAAATAATTTTGCAGAGGTTTAATATGCAGGAATGTAAACTGGTCAGGCTTCCTATTCCTGTAGGTGTAAAGTTATATGTGGATCAATGTCCCAAGACGCAATAAGAGGAGGAGGACATGTCTCATGTTCCTTATGCGAGTGTGGTTGGCAGTTTGATGTATGTAATGGTCTGTACTAGACCGGAAATTGCACATGCAATGGGAGTTTTGAGAAGATATATGTCAAAACTAGGGAAGGAGCATTAGACAACGATAAAGAGTGTTTTCAAGTATTTGTGTGTCACTGCTAGCTATGGATTGTGCTACCAATGAAGACCATGATTGAACAAATTGCCAGATATACATGGCTTTTTGGATGTAGACTGGGCTGGATATTTGGATCATAGGATATCTATAAGCGGGTATGTGTTTAACCTGTTTGGAGGAGCAATCAATGGGATGGGCAAAAGACAATTTGTATTGCCACTTTCAACTAGATAAGTTGAATACGTGGCAACCACTCATGTAAGCAAGGAAGCAAAATGGTTACAAAGATTGTGTTCAAGTATTGGGTTGGTACAACAAGTTGTAAGGATAGATCGTGACAGTCCGAGTGCAATTTTTTTGGCGAAGAACCCAACTTATCATTCAAAGACAAAGCATATTGATGTTCAATATCACTTTGTGAGAGACATGGTTGAAGAAAAGAAAGTGTTGCTGATGAAGATGGACACTTTGAAGAATGTTGCAGATTCATTAACAAAATCTGTGAGCATCGAGAAGTTCTCTTGGTGTAGAGGATCTATGGGCATTGTTGACTATGTAACCTTGTAACCCTTTGTATGTAAAGAAAACAACAAGTGGGAGAATGTTAGGTATGTGTTAAATTCTTTGCATGACTAGTTTCAGTGTCTGCTACGTTGCGTCGGGCACGCAGGGGGGTTTGAGGGGGGGCCCTCTAGACCCCCCCTTTGGGTGTTCAGGGGCAGTGCCCCAAATTTTTTTATTTGCCTAGGGAAACATGTCACCTTTTTTGCCTCGTTTTTTTTGTCACCTTGATTTTCATGTCCATTGTTGGATGGTTATTCGACACATGGTTTTTTTGCCGATGGTTTTCTATTTTCGGTTGAGGAATTAGGGTTGTTGACTAATCCAGGTCATTGGATTAGCGTTTTGGATGTCGTTGGCTCCTATATGTATATTGTATTGTAAACAATGTATGATGTGAATGAATATAGAATATGCTGGTTTTCCCAGTTTGGGTTTCCAAGGGAAAAATCTCTGTGTAATGTGTGTATTTGCCATTGTATCTTTTATGTTCTTTTACTGAAAATTTGTTTGCAGTAAATAGTTTTACCAGGTTAAAATCTACATGGAGAATGATGAAAACTTTCACATAATAGGTCAAGGTAGGAAGACCTCACTTTAAAAATATGTTCAAGGAATCGAGGGTCTACAACATTGGCGAAATAATGGAAATTTTGGAGTTGGTTCCCACTCTTTTCGACAAGGATATGAATTGGGGTTTGGAAGGATATGTTACCAACTAAGAGATTCTCTCAGTCTTTAATTCATTTAAGAAAGGGGAAATCCCATGGCCAAATGGACTAATAGTAGAATTCTTCTTGGGTTTCTATGACCTCCTAAAGGATGACTTGGTAAAGATGGTGTAGGAATCGATGGACTGTGGGAAAATTTTGGAAGCACTTAACACCAAATTTATCATCTTGATCCCCAAAAAATAAGATGTTGATACCTTCAAAGATATTAGACCCATCTCCTTGTGCAATTTAATTTATAAAGTGATTTCCAAAACCATCTCTAATAGATTGAAAGGAATTATGTCAGGTATTATCTCGGAGGAGCAGTTCGAATTTCTCAACAATAGAAAAATCCACGATGTCATGTCAATTACACAAGAAGGAATCCATTCCATGTCAATCTCAAAGAATCCAAGGGTTGTTCTTAAAATTTACTTAGTAAAAGTGCATGACAAGGGGAATCAGACTTAGTTAAGACTATTTTTACTGCAAATGGTTATGGAGGTTTAATCAGTTAATTGGATAATGGGATGTGTGGAATCTATATCATTTGTTGTGTTAATCAATGGTTCACCATCAAGCTTCTTTAGGGCTACGAGAGGTTTGCGGTAGGGATGCTCCTTATCTCCATTTCTTTTCTTGTTGAAAAGGAGACATAAAGAGAATTGAAGTGTCTTCAACAATGATTCTCACACACCTTCTATTCATGGATGATATGCTTATTTTTTATGAAGGGTTGGTTCAAGAGTTAAAGGCTCTCAATGATATATTGGATATATACTGCGAAGCAAAAAGTATGGAATTAAACTTAAGAAAGTATTGGTTAATGTAAAATTGTATTTAGAATGAGGACATAAGGTGGTTCAGAGAAATCATGCCATTCCCATGTGCATATTCAAAACTTGGTTTTAAGTACCTGGGTTTTAATTTAAAACCAAACAAGTATCGTTTTGAAGATTTTCTGTGGTTGTTGTATAGGAAAATCGAGGCTTGTATATTTGTATGGGTATATAGATGGATCTCAAGAGGTGTCAAGCTAGACACTATGAAAGTAGTTCCAAAAAGTATTTTAGCTTATTGGATGTCCATTGCAAAAGTCCCAAAAGGAATACTGACTAAAATACGTAAGAAATGCTTCAGTTGTTTATGGATAGGCAAGTGTGTTATAGAAAGTATTCTATTGGTTAAATGGTTGCAATTAGCATGTCCAAAAAATTTCGGGGGTGGAGGCTGACGAACATATACATTTTTAGCAAAACATTGGCAGCCAAAAAACTTTGGAGGTTAGTCTATAATGAAGCTCTGTTGGGGAAGGTCATGAAATTGAAACATGTAGAAGGGAGGAATATGGAAAATTGGTTTTAAAAGATAAAGAAGGACATAAAAAATGTTTCCATTGTTTGGAAATCTTTTGTAGAGGCATCTCCACTAGTAGAGAAGTGGATTGCATGCAAGATAGGAAATGGTCATAAGGTTTGGATAGGTGAGAATCCTTGGATCATGGTAACTAACTCTTACAAACTCTTAAAAAACATGTTAGCATGTTTACATTTAGAAGGAGTATTATAGGAAGGTCATGAAATTGAAACATGTAGAAGGGAGGAATATGGAAAATTGGTTTTAAAAGGTACAAAAGGACATAAAAAATGTTTCCATCATTTGGAAATATTTCGTAGAGGCATATCCACTAATAGAGAAGTGGATTGCATGCAAGATAGGAAATGGTCATAAGGTTTGGATAGGTGAGGATCCTTGGATCAGGGCAACTAACTCTTACAAACTCTTAACAAACATGTTAGCATGTTTGCATTTAGAAGGAGTATTATGGTTAAGTGATGAGAATAATCCCAATGGAAGGGCTCTTTGGAAACAAGACTAGAAGATGGCTTCATACTTACACTTGGAAGGTTCTCTAGCGGAATAATGGAAGGCTTGTAGAAAACAATTGGTCCTTGGAGTCATTATTCTTATCGATGAATAAGATATATTAGTATGGTCAAAGAACCCGAGGTCTAGAGATTACATTGCTAAACTTGGATACGCAACTAGCTGCATAGAAGAGTCATGCCAGACATAAATGCATGGGTGGTGGGCCTTAGTCTAGAAGTTGTGAGCTCCTAAAAAAGCTATAATAGTGCTTTGGTTGGCAATTGCAAACAAACTTTAACCATGGGATAACATAATAAAAAGAGCATGGATCAACCTGAACCATTGTGCTATGTGCAAAACCAATGATGAGTCAATCTATCATTTGTTTACATTGTGCTCTTATTTTTCAATTGTCTGGAGGAATGTGTCTTCACATATTTCTTCAATTTTTCTGCGGAATCAAGAGACTCTTATAAGTTGTCTTGAGAAGTGGTGGAAGGACAACTCCTTCTTTGATTATAGCTATCTTCCTTGTCATCTTTTCTACTTCATACAGTGGGCAAGAAATAGGGCATTTTTCTAGGATGTAGAAATGTAAGTTGAAGTGATAACCCAAATGATTTTAAATTCAACTCAGGAGTTTAAAATCGAGACCAAACAAAAAAAGATGAAGTCTATTATAAGGCCTACATTTTAGCCTTCAATTCCTTTGGGGTTCGTTGATGGGGCCAACCAGGGACATCCCGTAGTAGGAGGTGTTGGAGCAACTTTGCTTATTTCTCATTGTCATTGATATCAACGAAAATATGTGCTTGGAAGGGGATTTAATAACAAAGCATAATTTGTTGCACTTTGGGTTTTACTAAATGTTGTTAATCACCTAGGCTATAAAAGGCTGCAGGTCCCAATTCCAAGCTAGTTATTGATTGGGCCAAAAGAAAAATCCAGGTGGAAATTCTCAATCTAGGGTCAATCACAAAAACTATCATATATTTACATAGTCTGTTTGATTGGATTTCATTTTCCCACATCAACAAGGATTTCAATTAGTTGGTAGATGGTTTATCAAACCATGCTCTTCTCCATCATGAAGGCATGTTGGTTGAACTAAAATTCCAAGGATTCCTCCAATCTGAGTTGGAGGAATGATATCCTTAATTACAAAACTCCAGTAAAAAATGATTTTAAAATATGACAGTAGGAACTGGAAAGAATTTTTGTCTTTTGACTAATGAAAATAAAGAAGAAGAGACCATTTTTGTCTAGGGATTAGACTCAGGATTGCATATGTTTTAGTTAAGGATGACAACATATAAAGTTTGTATAAGGTGATACTAGAATGTTATAGTCAAGGATTATGTAAAGTGGGTACAAGGTGATATGAAAAGCCAGAAAACGAGTTTTGATTGGGACTTCAATTCCATATATGTACTTGTTTTATAACATGTATATTCAATATCAAATATAATGAATTTTTTCTTGGGGAAAAAAATGAGAAAGATGTCGAATATTTATCTTAGGTTCCCCCACATCTATAGGTTGGCATACAAAGCAGATTGAAACATCTAGGCTTTTCTATAAATCCAAATGATTATGGCATTAAAGGTTGAGACTGGATGATAAAAAAAAGTGGAGAGGAGATTAAAGGCTCTGTATAATAGGTGGCTATCAAGGGGAGGCAGATTAGTCATGGTCAAGTATATGATAGAAGCGATCCTTGTAAATTGGATATATCTTGCTTTTATACTAAAATTTATCCTCGAGAACATTAAAAAGCTCAACTTTTTGTTTTTTGTTGGTGGGGGACAAGGATAAAAGAGGCATTGTTCTAGTCAAATGGAAGAAAATTACTCTCACAAAGGAGATGAGTGGATGGGGATTGAAGACATTCACCTATTTTCAAAGGCCCTAGATGCAAAGTGTGTGCGGAGGCAAAGGCTCATAACAAAGACAAGTTTGTGGTTGAAGGTAGTGTACTAAAGATACATTCATCTTGATTCAGTTGATGATTGGATTAGAAGGCCTTCCAAAAAAATTCACAACGTGCCTATCCCCTGGAAGATGGTCATTTTAGTGTTTCCCTTAATTGATAGATTGTTAGTACATGGAAGTTTGGAAAGTGAAACAAACTTAGATTGGATGAATATCCTTGTGTGGGTTGTAGATTAAACTACATATTCCGGGAAACTTAGTACACATCCTACATGAGAAAGGGATATTTAATCTTTGTAAAGTGGTTGAACCACACCTTACTTTGGTTTAGAGGGAAGAATGGAAATTTGCAAATATGATTGGGTTCTTTGGTAAAATGCTAGGGAATGGGAGGTTTATGTTGTAAGTATTTGCACAAGCCATGTGATATTAATATGAAGAGGATGAATTGTTTGTTTGTATAATTAATTACTCTTTTAAATAGCAATAAACCAACAACCTATTAATTTGTTAACCTGGAGTTCATAATGACTTTTCCAATTGATCGTGCAATATCTATGTAGGGTACACTTTTTCTTTTTTTACAAAAACTGGGAAAAGATATATTAAAAGTGTGGATGAATCCACTGGATTACAAAATAGGGGTCATTACAAACATTCGAGAAAAATAATCCATCGTAGAGCCTACAACAATTAGAGGGTGTATAACAATAACAATTGGTGTTGCATCCTCCTTTTCTAATGAAACTTCTGTAATTATAATTCACTGAGTACCTCCAGTAGAAGATACCATTAATACATAACATGAAACAAAACATGATAACAACAGAGTTCAACTACCCGTCTCTAATTTGACCTTCTGAATTTCCAATATTGCTTCCGGATGCAACTCATTCAAGTCTAGGATTTGATTCACCGAAGTCGAGTGTTCGTTATTGGAGGCTTCCTGTTGGCTTTCCGAGTTGCTTGGGCAGTGTTTCACTCCTTCCAGCTGATCCAGTCGCCGCTTCATTGCCTCCATGTTGTTGCGATGCTACTCGATCTAGCTTCTCAGCGCACAACTCTCATCTTGGAGTCTCTCTATCATATGCTTGTGCTGGGACAAAGTTTCTAGCTCAAAAGTTTAGGTGGAGCTGAGTGCTCCAAGTTGAATTCTCATCCTGCTACATTTGATGCATTCATCCTCAATTGATTCCTCGTCCAAATGCCTAGAATCCGCTAAGGCACCTTTACCACTCTGCATTATTGCGGACGCTAGGAGCATTGCAATTAGGCTATTGGTGAAGCCAAAGACCCCCAACAAAAGGAGGGGACTGTGGGTGGGAGAAGGTGACATTGATAGTAACAGAGGCCACGGGAAGGGCGAGGAGCTGAGAAAGGGGAAGCAAAGTGACAGGTTCAAAGAGATAGGAGACTTCGTTTGTATCAAACTTCGGGCAAGAAGCAGGCCCAGAAGGAGAGAGAACTCAGAGCGGTGAGAGGGGACCAGCTGAGCCTTCTAGGAGTGGGCAAGATAAAATCTAGGAGGAGAGCAAGACAAGAAAAATAGGGTAGGGCGTGGAGAGAAAACACTCTAGGGGGATATAATCTGGACACCAAGCGAAAGGGGGTGAACAAAGAAACTTACCTAAACTGCAGAACATCTTTTCGCATGTAGAAGCGAGGACATAACCATTATCTTCGATGTTTCAATTAATGGAAAATTATGCCAACCTTAGTGTTCGCAAAATCTTCCTTGTGCACTGTACCATCGACCTTCATGTTCCTAGACTTGAAGATGAATTTGACGTCAGCTTGATGCTTAAAATGGGTGGCAGGGCTATCGCATGCCTTATATGTCTGCTTCAGATCCTTGAAGTCCTGGGCTCCCATGAGTGCTAAAGGACAGAGCTCTCGATCTTCCCAGCCCATGATGAAACCGCTTAATCCGTTAGCCATCACTGCGCAATGCTCGAAGGGACTTGTCCTCCTTCGCCACCTTCTCATTATAGTGTTGGACTTCTCCATGTGCTTTAACTTCAACACCCCTCCATCTATGCTTTCCACGCATCTCCTCCACCTGGATATGCATGCGCTACAACCCTCGAGGTCCCCACCCTCGCCCACTTTCTCTTGCTCGATCCACATGGCTATGCTTAAGCTAATATCTTGAGGGGCCCCAACCCCTCCCCTATCCACATGGCTATGCTTAAGCTAATATCTTGAGGGGCCCCAACCCCTCCCCTATCCACGTGCCCATCCCAACTATTTGAAAAAGCATTGGGATGCCTACTGGCCCCTCCCCCGGCCTTCTCGGACTGACACCCGGTCATATGGTTCATTAAAACAGTGGGGATAAAGTTTCAACACCTTCCACGTCTAAGGTTCTAGGCGTTTTCCCAATGGCTTCATTTGTCAATTTATCTGCTTCTTTGTTGTGTTCTCTCGCAATGTGATAGAAAGTTATCTTAATGCCCTGTGAGTCGACTCATATTTGGTTGATTATACGTTTTAGACTTAAATTTTTTGGATCTGTCCCGTTGACCATCGACCTTATTATAGTTTTGGAGTCGCCTAGGGCGTTAAGATCTCGAATTTGTTGGGTCTGAGCGAGTTGGATGCCTTTTAGTAAGGTGTAGGCCTCAACTTTGTTATTGGTATCCATCTCGAGGTTCCAATGGTAATTTAAAATTATTTTTCCTCCGGTATTGAAGAGAACCACCCCCCCCGCACTTGCCTCCCCTGGGTTTCCCTTTGAAGCACCATCAAAACACATAGTATGGGATTGTTTCTCTTGGATCCAATCATCTATGTTTTGGATTTTTTGAAACTACCAGTATGGTCGATGTGCTGAGATTGAAGTCTTACTAGAGTGAAGATTAAAACTAGCCATCCAATCTTTTTCTAGGGATTTCAAATTGGACGGGTCTTCTATATTTAGAGATTTAGTGTTCAAAACTTATGAGAGGAGCATTTTGGCCTTGGCAGCAACACTTTGAGGGGGAGATTTGATCCCCTGGAAAAATTGATTGTTTCTTCCTAGCCATATCTGCCAACATATGAACTTGGGGACTACCCTATAGATACGTTTAAAGACTCATTTTTCTCTGAAGGATCCCTGGTAATACTTTTCCCAGTTCCCTAGGTTGGGGATTGGAGTAGAGGGCCATCTTATTTTTCTGGACAGATCTCCGAAGGCCACTTTCCAGATTGTTTGCGAGAAGGGGCAATTCCAGAAGAGATGATGTATGTTGTCTTGATTTCTTTGGCACAAAGGGCAGATGAAGGGGTCGTGGAAGCCTCTTTTCATTAGATTCTCTCTCGTAAGAATTTTCCCATGAGAGAGGGACCAAATGAAGAAGTTAACTTTGGGGAGGGAGTCTTGGCTCCAAACATTTTTCCATTTTCTTGAGTTTCGGTATACTCTTAGAGTGGAGAGGAGCGTGTTGTATCCTTCTTTTACTGAGTATCCATTTACTCTCCATCCATGACTATCTGGGGCGCCTCTGAGGATAGGATTTGCCCCTTTCAGGGAAGAGAGAAGTAGTTGTGCTTGGTTGATCAAGTGATCAGAGACGACTCCCAAATTCCATTCCTTCCAGCTGCCATTATCGTTCCAAGATGAAATGTCATAGAGGGTGCTTTTGTAATCATCTAACAACCATCTTTTTAGATTGTGAGTTTCTGCTTTGCAGGAGTTGCGATCCACTCCCAAAATCGGGTCTTGCGAAAGTCTGATCATTTTTCCATTTCCCGAGATCGAGGAAAGGTGCTCCTTAAAGAAGGGAATAGAAACCCTTATTAGTTCCCATATTTGTGATCCAGGTTGAGGATCAATAGTTTTGTCCATGCACCTTTTTCTTCCACCCATTCTGTATTTTTTTATTAGAGCCATTTTCCACCATTCCTTTTTTTCTGTGACTATCCTCCAAAGAATTTTAGCTCCCATTACTATGTTGGTAACTTCGGGGTCTCTGATTCCAAGTCCCCCACTTTTTTTGGGTAGGATGACTGTGTCCCAATTCACAAGGTGGAAATTTTTGAGGTTAGATTCCCCCCCTTGCCACAAGAATTTGCGAATGAGTTTTGCCAAGTCTTTTAGGATTCCCTTTGGAGCTAGGAGGGAAGAAAATTGAAAAATGGGGAGAGTCGATAGAACTGATATAATCAGGACCACCCTTCCCGTTGGATTGAACCATCTTGATCCCCAAGACTCCATCTTTTCCTTGACCTTTTGGAGAGACAGTTGCTAGAACTCACCAGTAAGCGATTTTAGACACAGAGGAATTCCCAAGTATTTGAAGGATTTCCATTCCAGTGAAATGTCGAATCCCATTAATTGAGGGATTCTTACTCTTATAGCAGCAAAGACATTCCAAACGTAAATTTGACACTTTTCTTTATTGAGGATCCCACCCAAGACTGTGAGGAATGTGTCTAGAACTTGCATTAGCCTTCTGGCCATGATTTTTGAAGCTCCACTCAAGAGTATTGTGTCGTCAACAAATTGTGAGTGGTTAATTATTTTGACCCCCTAGGCAATTTTGATTCATGGGATTGTTGCATTGTTGTTTTCCCACTCTAAGGTGTGGTTAAGAGTCTCTGCCATGATCACATATAGGAGGGGGGAAAGAGGAAAACCCCTCCTTAATCCTATGGAGGATTTAAAGAAGGGGGTTGGTATTCCATTTAGAAGAGGAGCAATCCAAGAAGAAGCAATGCATGCTTCCGTCCAGGAAATGAAATCTTGGTTGAACCCAAATTTTTTCATAACCTTAAAGAGGAAATTATGCTCTACTCTATCAAATGCATTTGCCATATCCAATTTTATTGCCATACCTAGTTCTCCTCGAGAGTTGCTAGCGTGGATTGCTTCTTGAACTAGAATAAAGTTGTCCCATATTTGACGGCCTGCCACAAAGCTTCCTTGATTTGGTAGAATTAGGGATTGGAGAAGAGGATTCAACTTATTAGCTATGGTTTTGGCTATGATTTTATAAGAAATATTGCATAAAGAGACGGGTCTAAATTGGTCCAGAGAAGAGGCACCATTTTCTTTTGGGATGAGTGCTAAGAAGGAGGAGTTGGTGGCTCCTCCCATTTTTTTTTATTTGTGAATGAATCTTATCATCCTGATGAAGTCCTACTTGATTATGTGCCAACACTTTTTATAGAAGTGTAGAGTGAAGCCATCTGGACCCGGAGCTTTGTGTTCGTTGAATTGGTCGATTTCTTTTAGAATTTCAGCTTTTGCAATTTGCCGATTAAGATGTAGATTGTCCTCCTCCGTTACCTTGCCTGGAATATTCCTGAGAAAAGCATCTGTTATTTCATCTTTAGCTCTACCATTTGTGGTGTATATATTGTGGAAGTGTAGTGAAGCTTGTTGTTTGATTTGGTCGAAGTCTTTTAAGATTTCCCCTTTTTGGGTTTTGATTTCAGAGATTTGACTAGCCCAATTTCTAGATTTTGCCTGTCTGTGGAAGAAGGAGGTATTCTAATCCCCTACTTTCAACCACAGACTTCTCGATTTTAAACGCCAGGTGATTTCTTCTTTAGCTAGCGCTTGCATGTATTCCTTGTGAGTTTTTTTTGCCCTCGTGATGTGACTTTGCTAAACCTCAATTGTCTCCATTTCCTCCTGTAGGTTTTTTAGTTGGAGCTTTTTATCTCTGTCATTGCTTTGGATCAATTTTTTTTCCCAGACTTTGAAGTGACCTTTCACCAGTTTTAATTTTTGCTCCCAAATATAATTGGGGGATCATGTAATCCACTGGTTCCATATTGGGGCAATGGATTAAATGAGCTCTGATCGATCCAACCAAAGGGGATTAAATCTGAAGGGGATGGGCCCCCAATGTTTTTGAGATTCCAAGATTAGCATGATAGGGTGATGGTCCGACCCTTCCCAAGGGAGATTCGATGACCAGGCTTTTCTTGGGAGGGCCAAAAAGGAACTACTTATCAGGAAGCGATCCAATCTTGTCGCTATGTGTCCTAGACCCACCCTTCTGTTTTTTCAAGTGTGCATTCCTTTGATCGAAGGGACGTCGAAGAGATCAAGATCTAATATAAGATCGTCCAATCTATCTCTGAATTGATCTCTCACGATCGAGCCCCCTCGTTTTTGCTTTAAGTCTCTAGTTGTATTAAAATCCCCGACAATGATTAGGTTTTGAGGGGGATTTTCAGTGGTTAGATCCAGAAGGGATTGCCAACATTCAACTTTTTCCATATAATTATTTGGAATGTAAACATTTATGATGGAATAGACCATACCTGAATCTTTCTTGATGAGGGTGACCATCAACCAGAATTGCGACTGCTCTGGATCTCTTAAGTTGAATTCTTCTGCATTCCAGAAAGTTCCTATTCCTTCCGAGGCTCCTCTAGAGATGACTACTTTTCCTTCACCTTTTTTCCATATTTTTTGAAGATTTTGGAGGGTTTCCAGGTCCCTCATTTATGTCTCCTAGAGCAGGAGGACTGAGGGCGTTTCTATATTTAACAATTTTCTAACGTCTTCTTTTTTGTCCCTGCTCTCTAGTCCTCTACAATTCCAGGAGACAAATTTCGTCATTTATTAGTGGGTTTTGGTTCCCCCCCTTTAGAGGGATGAGGTGCTACTCCCTTGTGTTGGGTAGCCTTGTTTTTCCTAGATTTATCATCTTTTTTTAGTGCTTCCTCTAATTTTTTTTTGGATGCCCAGTTCTTTTTCTCTGTCTGCAGTCGATTCTCTTTTGTTCCTAGTTTTTTTTGTGATGGTAGGCTGAGAGACCTCAAGATCAAAATCATTGTCGGAAGTGTCTTGCCTCTCATCTTCTGAAAATTCTGGAATCTCTGGGGTATGGCTTAGGGATATTTTTGCTGTGGAATCCCCACTTATGACCATGGTTTTTTTTTCTTTGCCTTTTCTGATCCCGTCTCCTATATCTTCTTGTCGTTGTTTACCATTTTCTTCCTAAATTTCAATGAGATCCTTTGTGTTCCCTTCTAAAGTGAGCCCAACATATCAATTATGGCTTGATTCTCCTTTGTGTGGAGATCTTGTCGGTATTTCTCTTGGATCTGGGGTTTTTCTCTCTGACCTTGAATCGGGATTGATTGGTTTTTCCTAGTAGCTTTTTTCTGCTTTGGTTGATGCCACTGGTCTTGCTTTGGGTCTTGGTCTTTAGAGTCCTTGGCCTGAGGGCAGGATTTGGAAAAATTCCCATACTCTTGACAAGATTTACATTTGAAGGGGATTTGCTCATAATCTACCTGTTGTATGTAAGACCAATTATCTAGATTTAGTTGTATTGCTTCTCGGAGTCCTTTTTCCAGATCTACCTCCATACAGAGCTTGGTGCATGCCTAAAGTCCCTCTTTTGGTTTAGCACGATCAATATATTTTCCTAGAGAGTTGCCAATATTTCTTATGGATTCGTCATTCCAGCAATGAAGAGGAAGGAAAGGTAGTCTTACCCACACAAGGAATGCTAAAGGGATATCATTTTCTGGACTAAAATCAGGAGTCCATTTATTGAGATACATTCTTCGTGCGTGCATGAAGTATGGTCCGCTTCGTAGAATCAAATCCCTATTTTCTTCTTTTTCAAATAAGAAAGCAAAGAATCCCTTACCACAGAAGGCCGCCAAAATTTGACCCCCGATCAACTTGCGTCAGTTCGATTCCAACCAAAGGTGCTTGGATTTTGGGGAGGGCCAGAGTCTTGTGAATTGCCCGATCAGTCCTCTTTCCACCAGTATAAGAGCTAAAGGCCACGCCGAATGAGCATGAACAACCACCTTGGGTATTTCTGACGCTTTTTTAACAAAACGCGAGGGGATTGCTATGTTTGTTTTATCATAGGAAGAAATTAAGGCCTGAAAGGCCTACAGGTTCGAGGACGAGGATCTCAGGGGAGGATCCCCTCCCTCAAAGGGAGCCATTGAAACGCTGGCAGGCAGATACTCGAGATCTCAAACCCTAGGGCACAATCCACAGCATAACCAAATCAAAAAACATTTTTTAGGCTTCGAAATTTGGAGATGTAGGGTATACTTTCTTGTCCAACAATAATTTATCTAATATGCGTTGTGGAAAAATATAGGACTCGACTCTAGTGAAATTTACTTTATCGATTAACTTCTCGCTAAAGGATTTGATTAAAGAGTCAAGCACATGGATAAATCCAACACACAAACATCCAATCTATAGCAATAATCAAACAAGTTGCAATATTAGCAAATAGAGGACTCGACTCCAGTGCAATTAACTTTATCAATCAAATTCTTGTTGAAGAATCATATTAAAGAGTCAAGCACACGGTTGAATCCAACACTCATACATTCAATCAAACAATCAACCTGAATTTAATTCACTGTTTCAAAACCTATGATTGTAGTCTCATAAGATCGTGCTTATGTAGTTGAAATAGTTAATGAATACCAGTTAAATAACAAGGGAAAATAATCTACTAAATTGAAGTATTACTTATATAGAAAATAGTAGGAAAATACCATGTCTATTAGAATCTAATTAACTAATGCTACAACAACAACACTTGACCTGTGGAGTGGGCCCTACTCATCATAATCAGATTACTAGAAGGTCATGGATTACTGAGAGGGGGGGTGAATCAGTAATAGCGTAATTATAATCCTTTTTCTTCAAATGTTATATCAATGTAGAATTATTATCCAATAATGAGCAGTAAGAAATAAACAATCACACACATACACAGTACACCAACGTTTTACGTGGAAACCCAAATTGAGAGAAAACCACAGAATGCTTTTTCTTATATGTCTTGAAGAATTACATTCATTGGAAGCACCAACTTCCTTTGTTTTCTAGCTGCAACTGGAAGGAGGCTCCAACCCCCTAGTTTCTCAGGCTACAACCTGAGGGAAGCTCCAACTCCCCAATTCTCTGGCTACAACTAGAAGGAGGCTACAACCCCTAATGTTCTCTGCCTACAACCACCTGTCCTTGCCCCATCCTGCCACCCTTAAGTAGAAGTTGAATGATGGAACCACTATAACACTATCACTGTGAGATATATTGTTGTAAACCTGTACTAATAAATCTGAACCATGCATCAACCTGTACCTCAACCTGTAATCAACTTGTACCATAAACAAGTGTGTCAACCATGCACCAACCTGTAATCAACCTGTACCATAAATAAGTGCATCCAACCATGTACCAAGTATGTACCAATCACGTGTCAACTACTCATCAACTATGACTCATCGATATGTACCAACATCATCAACTATACACCTCATGTATGTGCCAACTCATCAACTACTTGTCTCAACCATGTACTCAACATGTACCTCAACCAAAAGCCCTCATCAATTTCATCATCCAAATCTGACTTGTAGCTCTGTAATAGGCCTGGTGTATATGATCACATTCCTGCAAACCTTCCTTAACTTTAACAACAAGAGACTAGCATTTTCATCAAACTTTTCTTTAGACTCACATGACTAGTTTTGGATTAGTCAACAACCCTAAATTGAAGTAATCATAACTTTGAACCTGTAATGTATAAAGATCTGAAACTGATACACAATGTTCTTTAGTGTGTTTTGTGCAATTCCTCCAAGTGTCACTACTTGGAACCTCTCAAAAAAAGAGTTATAGCAAAAATGACATACCTTGGTGAATTCTGGCTTATTCTAGAGAGCGACCTTGTAGAGCGTGCCCCACACAAAATTTTTGATGAATTGATATAAAACTACTACACAACATACTAAAAACTTTACCTTAACTAACACATTTGGTCTCACTGAATTTGGATCTGTTATGAAGAAGTTATGATGTTTTTACCCGAAACACCTGATTTTGACTAGTTTCAGGACTCACCACAAACCCTATTTTCCACGGAGTGTAACTCCCAAAACGAAACGACCCACAAACTAAATTTTTTACCATAGATACTTGGACATGTGTTCTCATTTGCATAGCAATTTCACAGTCTGAATCATTATATAAAAAACTTATAGCGAAAATGGTGAAATGACCTATAAATAACATACCTTAGAAAGCACCATCAAAAGAATTTATCCTTCCTTGCATTTTGGCCTTCTTTTCTTCACCTTCACTCATAATTCTAGTTTAGATATCCTTGGTTACCTGAGACACATATAGATATTCAATATTCTCAAGTGTGATTCAAATGAGAGAGCCTTGCCTCTTATTTATACTCTCCAAGTAGCTTCCTTAAAAACATCTTCTAGGTCACTTTGTCCACTTTCCTTATTTTAGGGTTGGGTCCACTTCTAATTTCTCAATTAAATTTATTATTGAAATAATTTATTTTGTATTCACTTTGAATTACAATACACTCATCACTTCACTTTATTATTTACCTTTTAAAATCTCTTAAACCACTTTGACTACTTTGACCTTTTGGGGCTTCTAGATGACATATGA
>ML811000.1:362623-384770 GCA_009831015.1 Picea engelmannii
ATCTCCACTAGTAGAGAAGTGGATTGCATGCAAGATAGGAAATGGTCATAAGGTTTGGATAGGTGAGGATCCTTGGATCAGGGCAACTAACTCTTACAAACTCTTAACAAACATGTTAGCATGTTAGCATGTTTGCATTTAGAAGGAGTATTGTGGTTAAGTGATGAGAATAATCCCAATGGAAGGTCTCTTTGGAAACAAGACTAGAAGATGACTTCATACTTACACTTGGAAGGTTCTCTAGCGGAATAATGGAAGGCTTGTAGAAAACAATTGGTCCTTGGAGTCATTATTTTTACTGATGAATAAGATATGTTAGTATGGTCAAAGAACCCGAGGTCTAGAGATTACATTGCTAAACTTGGATATGCAACTAGTTGCATAGAAGAGTCGTGCCAAACATAAATGCATGGGTGGTGGGCCTTAGTCTAGAAGTTGTGAGCTCCTAAAAAAGATATAATAGTGCTTTGGTTGGCAATTGCAAACAAACTTTTAACATGGGATAACATAATAAAAAGAGCACAGATCAACCTGAACCATTGTGCTATGTGCTAAACCAATGATGAGTCAATCTATCATTTGTTTACATTGTGCTCTTATTTTTCAATTGTCTGGAGGAATGTGTCTTCACATATTTCTTCGATTTTTCTATGGAATCAAGAGACTCTTATAAGTTGTCTTGAGAAGTGGTGGAAGGACAACTCCTTCTTTGATTATAACTATCTTCCTTGTCATCTTTTCTACTTCATACAATGGGCGAGAAATAGGGCATTTTTCTAGGATGTAGAAATGTAAGTTGAAGTGATAACCCAGATGATTTTAAATTCAACTCAGGAGTTTAAAATCGAGACCAAACAGAAAAAGATGAAGTCTATTATAAGGCCTACTTTTTAGCCTTCAATTCCTTTGGGGTTCGTTGATGGGGCCAACCAGGGACATCCCGTAGTAGGAGGTGTTGGAGCAACTTTGCTTATTTCTCATTGTCATTGATATCAACGAAAACATGTGTTTGGAAGGGGATTTAATAATAAAGCATAATTTGTTGCACTTTGGGTTATACTAAATGTTGTTAATCACCTAGGTTGTAAAAGGCTGTAGGTCCCAATTCCAAGCTAGTTATTGATTGGGCCAACAGAAAAATCCAGGTGGAAATTCTCAATCTGGGGTCAATCACAAAAGCTATGATATATTTACAAAGTCTGTTTGATTGGATTTCATTTTCCCACATCAACAGGGATTTCGATCAGTTGGTAGATGGTTTATCAAACCATGCTCTTCTCCATCATGAAGGCATGTTGGTTGAACTAAAATTCCAAGGATTCCTCCAATCTAAGTTGGAGGAATTATATCCTTAATTACAAAACTCCAGTAAAAAATGATTTTAAAATATGACAGTAGGAGCTGGAAAGAATTTTTGTCTTTTGACTAATGAAAATAAAGAAGAAGAGACCATTTTTGTCTAGGGATTAGACTCAGGATTGCATATGTTTTAGTTAAGGATGACAACATATAAAGTTTGTATAAGGTGATACTAGAATGTTATAGTCAAGGATTATGTAAAGTGGGTACAAGGTGATATGGAAAGCCAGAAAACGAGTTTTGATTGGGACTTCAATCCCATATCTGTACTTGTTTTATAACATGTATATTCAATATAAAATATAATGAATTTTTTCTTGGGGAAAAAAATGAGAAAGATGTCGAATATTTATCTTAGGTTCTCCCACATCTATAGGTTGGCATACAAAGGGGATTGAAACATTTAGTCTTTTCTATAAATCCAAATGATTATGTCATTAAAGGTTGGGATTGGATGAAAAAAAAAAGTGGAGAGGAGATTGAAGGCTCGGTATAATAGGTGGCTATCAAGGGGAGGCAGATTAGTCATGGTCAAGTATATGATAGAAGCAATCCTTGTAAATTGGATATATCTTGCTTTTATACTAAAATTTATCCTCGAGAACATTAAAAAGCTCAATTTTTGTTTTTTGTTGTTGGGGGACAAGGATAAAAGAGGCACTGTTCTAGTCAAATGGAAGAAAATTACTCTCACAAAGGAGATGAGTGGATGGGGATTAAAGACATTCACCTATTTTCAAAGGCCCTAGATGCAAAGTGTGTGCGGAGGCAAAGGCTCATAACAAAGACAAGTTTGTGGTTGAAGGTAGTGTACTAAAGATACATTCATCTTGATTAAGTTGATGATTGGATTAGAAGGCCTTCCAAAAAAATTCACAACGTGCCTATCCTATGGAAGATGGTCATTTTAGTGTTTCCCTTCATTGATAGATTGTTAGTACATGGAAGTTTGGAAAGTGAAACAAACTTAGATTGGATGAATATCCTTGTGTGGGTTGTGGATTAAACTACATATTCCGGGAAACTTAGTACACATCCTACATGAGAAAGGGATATTTAATCTTTGTAAAGTGGTTGAACCACACCTTACTTTGGTTGAGAGGGAAGAATGAAAATTTGCAAATATGATTGGGTTCTTTGGTAAAATGCTAGGGAATGGGAGGTTTATGTTGTAAGTATTTGCACAAGCCTTGTGATATTAATATGAAGAGGATGAATTGTTTGTTTTTCTAATTAATTACTCTTTTAAATAGCAATAAACCAACAACCTATTAATTTGTTAACCTGGAGTTCATAATGACTTTTCCAATTAATCGTGCAATATCTATGTAGGGTACACTTTTTTTTTTTTTTTTACAAAAATTGGGAAAAGATATATTAAAAGTGTGGATGAATCCACTGGATTACAAAATAGGGGTCATTACAAACATTCGAGAAAAATAATCTATAGTAGAGCCTATAACAATTGGAGGGTGTATAACAATAACAATTGGTGTTGCATCCTCCTTTTCTAATGAAACTTCTATAATTATAATTCATTGAGTACCTCTGGTAGAAGATACCATTAATACATAACATGAAACAAAACATGATAACAATAGAGTTCAACTACCCATCTCTAATTTGACCTTCTGAATTTCCAGTATTGCTTCTGGATGCGGCTCATTCACGTCTGGGATTTGATTCACTGAAGCCGAGTGTTCGTTATTGGAGGCTTCCTGTTGGCTTTTCGGGTTGCTTGGGCGGTGCTGCACTCCTTCCAGCTGATCCAGTCGTCGCTGCATTGCCTCCATGTTGTTGTGATGCTCCTCGATCTAGCTTCTCTGTGCATAACTCTCATCTTGGAGTCTCTCGATCATATGCTTGTGCCGGGACAAAGTTTCTAGCTCAAAAGTTCTGGTGGAGCTGAGTGCTCCAAGTTGAATTCTCATCCTGCTACATCCGATGCATTCATCCTCAATTGATTCCTCGTCCAAATGCCTAGAATCCGCTAAGGCACCTTTACCACTCTGCATTATTGCGGACGCTGGGAGCACTGCAATCAGGCTATTGGTAAAGCCAAAGACCCCCAACAAAAGGAGGGGAATGTGGGCGGGAGAAGGCGACACTGATAGTAACAGAGGCCATGGGAAGGGCGAGGAGATGAGAAAGGGGAAGCAAAGTGACAGGTTCAAAGAGATAAGAGACGTCGTTTGTATCAAACTTTGGGCAAGAAGCAGGCCCAGAAGGAGAGAGAACTCAGAGCGGTGAGAGGGGATCAGCTAAGCCTTCTGGGAGTGGGCAAGATAAAATCTAGGAGGAGAGCAAGACGAGAAAAATAGGGTAGGGCGTGGAGAGAAAACACTCTAGGGGGAGATAATTTGGACACCAAGCGAAGGGGGTGAACAAAGAAACTTACCTAAACTGTAGAACATCTTTTCGCATGCAGAAGTGAGGACAGAACCATTATCTCTGATGTTTCAATTAATGGAAAATCATGCCAACCTGAGTGTTCTTAAAATCTTCCCTGTTCACTGTACCATCGACCTTCATGTTCCCAGACTTAAAGATGAATTTGACGTCAACTTGATGCTTAAAATGGGTGGCAGGGCTATCGCATGCCTTACCTGTCTGCTTCAGATCCTTGAAGTCATGGGCTCCCATCAACGCTAAAGGACAGAGCTCCCGATCTTCTCAGCCCATGATGAAACCGCTTAATCCGTTAACCATCACTGTGCAATGCTCGATGAGACTTGTCCTCCCTCGCCACCTTCTCATTATAGTGTTGGACTTCTCCATGTGCTTTAACTTCAATACCCCTCCATCTCTGCTTTCCACACGTCTCCTCCACCTGGATATGCATGCGCTACAGTCCTCGAGGTCCCCACCCTCGCCCACTTTCTCTTGCTCGATCCACATGGCTATGCTTAAGCTAATATCTTGAGGGGCCCCAACCCCTCCCCTATCCACGTGCCCATCCCAGCTATTTGAAAAAGCGTTGGGATGCCTACTAGCCCCTCCCCCGACCTTCTCGGACTGACACCCGGTCATATGGTTCATTAAAACAGTGGGGCTAAAGTTTCAACACCTTCCATGTCTAAGGTTCCAGGCATTTTCGCAATGGCTTCATTTGCCAATTTATCTGCTTCTTTGTTGTGTTCTCTCGCAATGTGATAGAAAGTTATCTTAATGCCCTGTGAGTCGACTCATATTTGGACGATTATACGTTTTAGACTTAAATTTTTTGGATCTGTCCCGTGGACCATCGACCTTATTATAGTTTTGGAGTCGCCTAGGGTGTTAAGATCTCGAATTTGTTAGGTCTGACCGAGTTGGATGCCTTTTAGTAAGGCGTAGGCCTCAACTTTGTTATTGGTATCCATTCCGAGGTTCCAATGGTAATTTAAAATTCTTTTTCCTCTGGTATTGAAGAGAACCCCCCCCCCCACACTTGCCTCCCCTGGGTTTCCCTTTGAAGCACAATCAAAACACATAGTATGGGATTGTTTCTCTTGGATCCAATCATCTATGTTTTGGATTTTCTGAAACTGGCAGTACGATCGATGTGCTGAGATTGAAGTCTTACCAAAGTGAAGATCAAAACTAGCCATCCAATCTTTTTCTAGGGATTTCCAATTGGACGGGTCTTCTATATTTAGAGATTTAGCATTCAAAACTTATGAGAGGAGCATTTTGGCCTTGGCAACAACACATTGAGGGGGAGATTTGATCCCCTGGAAAAATTGATTGTTTCTTCCTAGCCATATCTGCCTGTTAGCGTCAGATGTCACTCCTGGATTGCAGCAGGAGCAGAGCCCGACGCCCATCAGTTTATGTCACGATTTTTTTATAAAAGGGGTGATCGAATGGAAGTTAACTCAAAACCACGTTGTTCTAACTTCGAAACTAGGCCAGGCAAGCATGGGCAAGTGAGGTCTTAGATAAACTCCAGACAGTGAGTTGTAGTAAGGGTGAATAGGGGGGAAGACTTGTATGAGAGAAATGCAAAGGTCTGTCGTAAACATTAGGCTTCTAACAGACTGTAGGAGAAAACATCTAAACGCAAGATCTTCTTACGTTCAAACGCAGAAAACCGGGGAATACAACAACGTAAAAACAAATCCTTTATCGTAACGTAATTGCAATAATTCACGTGAATCAGTCAATCATGAACTCCCTTAGTATGAGATGAAAATTAGATGGGGTAGGAAAACTGTCTGTCCTTAAACAATAAATCTTACATACAGATGCATAACCAGAGAACTAGAGTATCTGTTAAAACTTTACAATCGGGAGCTTCGCTCTACCATCGATCCTTTGAAAAATATCAAAACAAAGTATATATACTCCTAAACATTTGCCCATCGGAGGCCTCCTAGACTTTTGGGATGAGGCGTCTCTTCAATCAAATCTGGCCTGCACTCCTCTGTCATACGTCACCTTAATTATGCATGGCTCATGCAAGGGGGTAGCTGAGCCCTTAAATGTTGAATTAGCATGCACAGGCTTCCCTGGTGAGTCGAGGACTCGGCCTGGCTTCTATGGAAAGAATCAGTACAGGGGACCATCTCGGGTAGACTTTCCGCCAGGACATCCATACCTTGCAATTAATGAGTGAGGTGAGGTTTCAACCACCCTCTCTCTTCTTCATTCACTCTGAGCAGGTATCAGGGTTGATATCAAGTTGAACTGGCACCTGGAGAACACGGTGATCCCTTCTGCAACTAAACCCAGTGCCTCGGCCCTTCACGTAGCTCTTTCTGTTGCCTTCAAGCGACTACGGGTCGTGACCTTGTGCGTATCTTCAAAGGTGATTTCAGTGTTTTCGGGGTTTGTGGATAGGAAGGAGCAGATCCTTCCTCTTCGAAGTTGCGATGGGAGAAATGCCGAGAGGGCCTAATGGGTGCCATGTGCCCCTCTCTGATCTGACGGTCCTGAACTGATTCGACAATACTCTGGGCCCGTGTCCGGGACGTCTTCGACACTTCGCGTTTTCGGGGATACGAAAGAGCTGCCCCTTGCGCTTCGAAGTTGCGATGGGCGAAAAGGTAGAAAGCCTAATTGCGCACCACGTGTCCCTTCGGGATGAACAACTAAGATCGCCCTCGGCTCTTCGGGACCCATCTTGCCAAATGATAAACCTTAGCGCCCCTCCTCCCGGCCTGCTCCCTTGTGACCAGGCTCCCAAAACCATGGGCCTGATTCTGGGTGCTTCCGGCGCTTCAGGGTTCGGGGTTCCGAGACGTGAGATGACGAGGGACTTTTACCCTTCGAACTCTCGAATGCCGATATGCCGACGTAACTAGATATTGCGCCATGCGACACTGGATCAGACGACCCAGATTTTGTATTGAAATATAGGTGCTTTCTCTGACGCTATACCTTGGGTAACTTGGTGGCCCCGAGATCCCGGTGACCATCGATCAACTTTATAGATGGGTCTCGACCGCTTGACAACAAAACTTTTCCCGCTCGCTTGACTTGTCGCTTGAAAACAGATTTTTCCGTGCTGCGCTTGGGCGCTTCTCGTGCAGCCTGCAGACCTGGGCGCTTTTGTGCCCAAGACTAAAATTGTTGCTAACATTAGGCTCCATGGGGGATAGAGTCGTCCCTGTGATGCTCTAAGAACTCATTTCTAGCTTCAGTGCCTTGCTATTGGGCTATGGAGTCACTTACTAAGCCGGGAATAATAAAAAGAAAAATGAACAAAGAACCAAAAGGACAATATTTACAAACGAAGGAGCCGTCTATGGCTCAAACAAAACATTTCTTCATAAAATGCCCATTTATTGGGCTGTTGAAAACCTCTTTAACCTCCAAATCCCGCAACCTGTACGTGTTGTTTGAGAACACCTCAGAGATTTTGAAAGGCCCGATCCATAGGGCGTCAAACTTGTCGTGTTTACCCTTGTCTTGCATGGGTGCATCCCACTTAAGCACCAAATCCCTGATCTCAAACTCTTTCTTCTTGACTTTCCTGTCAAAAGCCAGTTTGACCTTCTGTTGATGGTCCTGAATTCTTTCCATTACCTGCTCTCTGGCCTGTTGGACTTCCACCAGTTGATGAACTCTTCTGATCATGTCATCAGGCTCTTCTTGATGATCCTGGAAGAACTTTGCTACAGGAATGGCTAGCTGAGAAGGGAAAACAACTTATGCTCCATAAACTAATTGGAAAGGGGAGATGCCTATAGATCTCTTTGTGGCCACTCGATCGGCCCATAGAGCGAATTTCAACTTTGAATCCTAGGCCCTTTTGTTGTCCTCCAATAGTCTTTTGATAATTCTTATCAGGCTTTTGTTGGAAGACTCTACTAAACCATTGCCCTGGGGATAGTATGGGGTAGAGTGAATCAGTTTGATCCCAAATTGCTCACAGAACTTGGCTAACGACTCAGCCTTGAATGAGGCTGCGTTATCAGTAACAATCTTTCTTGGGCAGCCGAATCTTGTGATGAGGTCTTCCAGGAATCTAATAATTACCTTGTGGGAAGCACTCCTGGTGGGGATAGCTTCGATCCACTTAGTACAGAAATCCGTAGCAGTCAGGATCCATCTGTGCTGCCCACTGGAAGCAGGGTGGATTTTTCCAATAAAATCTAGGCCCCATTGTTGGAAAGGTCCATAAACAACTACAGGCTTTAAAAGCAGAGATTTGAGTTGTTGCTTTCCTGAGAAACTTTGGCATGGGATGCAGGCTCTAACTTCTCTACAGACATCAATGAACAAGATGGGCCAGTAGCACCCAGCCCTGAGAATTTTGTGAGTTGTGGTCTTCCAGAAATGGTGCCCTCCGCATAGGCCGCTGTGAAATTCAACGATGATCCTGTCGGCCTCTTGCGGGTTCATGGATTTTAAAAGCACCCCCAGGGGGTCTTTCCAGTATAAAATTTGATCGAGAAGGTAGTACCTGACTGCTTTGAGCTTCAGAGCTCTTGCCTTGTTTATTTGCAGGCCATCTAGAGGCCGCAATTCCTACAGAAGATATATGACATGCTTATACCAAGGACATCGGGCCAACAGAGGTTCTGTTTGAGGATCTACATCAAACAGTTGATTCTGTTGATTTTCTGAACCTGCATTGATGAAATCTACCCCCAAGGCTCTGCAATTTGCTTCAGCCAACAACTTGGCTAAAACTTGACCTTTAATCAATTTAGTAGGCCTTATCTCCAAGTCAAACTCCAGGATCTTGGCTATCCACTTTCTCCTCCTCCCGTCTATGTCGGGTTGTACAAGGATGTCCTTCACAGAGGCTGAAGGAGCGTATGCGGTCACTTTTGAGTGCAGGACATAGACTCTGAAAGCTTTGAGAGCTTTCACTAAGGCATAGGAATGTTTCTCCATGATTACATACCTGATCTCTGCATCTCTTAATGCCTTGCTGAAGAAGGCAATGGGTTGCTCTCGCCCTGCCTCATTTTCCTGCAACAAGACCGCTGCTACTGTATCAAAAGACGCAAAAGAGAAAATTAGGAACTCTTTGGAATAGTCGGGACTGATTAGCACAGGTGCCTCAGTCAATGCCCTTTTTATTTGGATAAACGATTCCCTGGGTTCAGCGGTCCATTTCACTTCATTTCCCTTCCTGAGCATGGCTGTGATGTGTTTCACCAACTCAGCAAAATTTGAGACGAATCTCCTCAGAAAATTAATCTTCCCCAAAAAGGCCTGAACTTCCTTCTTAGATCTAGGAAGTGACAGGGTTTGAATTGCCTCTACCCTGCTAGGATCGATCCTCACTCCCTTTGCTGATACTATATGGCCTAATAGCTTCCCTTCCTTCATAGCAAACAAAGATTTCTTGGGATTTAGGGAAAGGCCAAACCTTTGACACTTCAAGAAAACTTTCCTCAGGTGACACCAGTGCTCTTTATCTGACCTCAAGAAGACTGTGATGTCATCCAGATAGATTACCACAAACTGATCTTTCTCCCCGATGAAGGTTATGTCCATGGCTCGCTGAAATGTTGCTCCTGCATTCATCAACCTAAAAGGCATTTTGGCATACATGAATGTGCCCCAAGGAGTGGTGAAGGCCGTTTTTTCTTTGTCCTCAGGCATGATTGATATCTGATTATAACCAGAAAAGTTGTTGATCATGGAAATCCTAGATGCACTGGTTACCCTCTGCAATATGTGTTCCATGTTGGGCAGGGGATAATTGTCCTTCTTTGAGCTCCTGTTCAGGTTCCTGAAATCGACACAAAGCCTGATTTCTCCACTTTTCTTCCTCACCGAGACCAAATTGGCCACCCATTTAGAATATCTCAAGGGGATAATGATTTGGGCATCTAACAACTTCTTCACTTCTCTCTCCATGATGGGCAACAACATGGGATTTATCTGTCTCAACTTCTGTCTGAATGGCCTAGCCTTTTCATTCAGTGGGATCTTGTGCTCAATGACAGATGTGTCATAAGTTTTGAGGTCTTCATAGGTCCACGCAAACACGTCAACAAATTCCTTTAATAACTCAGTATATTCCGCCCTTTGTTCATTGGTCAGGTTGCTTGATAACTTGACAAACTTGGGCTCCTCCAGTGTGCCAATGTTGCATTCGGCTATATCGACGTCTTCATTTGAAACACTACCCTTTACTACGACATCATTTCCGTCGAACAATCTTTCTAAAGGGACTAGTCCCCTCAGAATGTGGTTGCTAGGCAGGTAAATAATCTGGTGATTAGCAATTTCATTTAAAAACACCTCAGGGTGAGGGTCACCTTCTGAGTCAGGATCCTGATCGATGTGCAACATAGAAAATTCATCAACAGATTGGAGAAATTTTTCGATTTCCAGATCATCTTCGAATACCTTCCAATGCTTGACATTGTCCGGTACAGAGGGCCGATATTTTATTTCAACATCGTACTTGACCATAGGCGGCAGAGGAACTTTGAGCAAGCTAGTTGAGACAGCTAGAGAATCGGCTGAAGTATTTTCCCCCCTCGGAATGAAAGAAATGTTAAAAGCCAAGAAGAAATTATCAATCAGGTCCCATACCTCATTTTTGT
This sequence comes from Picea engelmannii, assembly GCA_009831015.1. Taxonomy (NCBI): domain Eukaryota; kingdom Viridiplantae; phylum Streptophyta; class Pinopsida; order Pinales; family Pinaceae; genus Picea; species Picea engelmannii. The sequence goes on from ML811000.1 coordinate 372,979, forward strand.
AATTTCTGAGCCGGGGATTATTAGCACGATAAGCATTTCTGACTTGCTGGATAATCAACTTAGCATCTCCAAATATTGTTATCTCTTTAATTCCCATTTCCTTTGCAGCCCTCATACCCAGAACAAGAGCTTCATACTCTGCCACATTGTTGGTGGTTTCAAATTCCAGCTTGTATGACAGGGATATGGTCTTTTGAGAAGGTGATATGAAAACTATTCCGGCGCCAGCGCCTTAGCTAGAAGAAGCTCCGTCGAAAAACATCTTCCATACAGAGATGGTTGGAGGGGGAATCGAATAATTAAGACTGGGCTTCTTTCTGACTTGGAAAGGGTCTTGAGGAGCATCAGTGAGCTGCAATAAACTAGACCCTAGATCAGTGTCAAGTGCAAAGATAGGATGGTTGGTGGGGTTTGCTTCATCACTAACAATGTAGGCCAGTTGAGCTTCCCTATATAACCTCCTTTGTTCCCCTCCGAAGATTGGAATGGTGGCATACATGAGATCCATCTGTAATGTTCCTCCAAGTTTTTTAATCCAAGATCTTGACAACAACATGCCGAATTTGGGGGGGACATCAGCTACCACAATATCCATGATCACACTCTTCATGGGAAGCTGAAATAGAGAAACCACCAGGTCTTTGATGACTCCCATACACTGCAATCTCCTTGAATCGAAAGAGTACAAATCATGATAAGTTTTTGTCACCTCCAGTCCCAATTCTTCCATTACTATTTTGGGCATAAGGTTATGGGAAGCCCCTGAATCCATGAGGCATTTATGCAACACTTTATCATGTATGTTCAGGGATGTGTAGAAAGGGGGGGATGAATCATCTCTATCTTCTACCATTGGCCCTAGGACAACTGCTGGCTTTTCATCTTGGAGATTTATTGAGTCAGTGGAAGGTTGGGGGGGCTCAGATTGTAGCAGCTTGGAGAGGGACCTTTTGAAATCTTCATTTTAACTAGTTCGGATAGGGGTACAGGGATTCTAATCTTCTGAATCTCATGCTCAAAATTGAAGGAGGGAATAAGCTTAGGAGCTTCCCTTACCTCAGAGATAGGTTCCTTGGCTGTTGGCGAAGCATTCTGAGTTTTCTTTTCTTTAGTAGTGGTTGTCGCAGCCTTAATAGGTCTTTCTGCTATGAGGGGTTGATCCTGGCTATCAAAATTCCCTTCTTTCTTTCTTGACCTGATATTATATCTTTTAGGAGTGTTGCTAGCTATTTCCCCTCTACTCAACTCGTTGATTTGAGTGTTGATAAGGGATTCTTCATATGCAGATTGAGTCAAATGAGGAAACGGGGAAGTTTCCTCGATGCAGTGGATCTCAGGGTCGAGTTCATCCAGATCCTCCCCTTCCTCATGAGAAACTAGATTGTTCTGGATAGGGGTTTGAATCCTCTGATAATCTCTATCTCTGCTCTTATGTTCCCTTGGGAAAGCCTGTGGCACATTGTTATTAGGCCTCCTGAAGCCCCTGCTATCTGTATTTTGGGGACTTCTGTAGATGGGCTTCCTTTCTAATTCCCACCTGTCCATCCTGGTAGAAAGTGATTTTAACACTCTAGTTGTCTCATCTGTCTGAAGGGACAGGGGGGAGGAACTAGATGGGGAAGCTTCAGGCCTCTGCCTGGATGTGTTTCTATCAACAGTGTTCCTGAGTCGGTCAACGACCAATATGTTAGATTCTACCTCCACGACTGCATCCTGCATGTGGGCCAGAGTAGTGGCTCTTATTTCTCTCAATAGGAGACAAAAATCGGGATCAAAGGCGCTAGCATAAGTGATCTTTGCAGAGACTTCAGAGGGTTTTATCTCAGTAGGGATTTTGTTGTACATTTTATTGAATCTCTTGGAGAAGTCAAAGACAAACTCTCATTCTTTTATCTTTAAAGACCCAAACTTTGTCATGTAATACATGAAGTCTTTTTTATCTCCCCACTGTCTCAAAAAGGCATTATCCAAAGCTTTGATCCCATCAATAGATCCAGGAGGCAGGGCCTTAAAACCATTTTCTAGCCTCGCCTTGAAGACTATGGACGAAAATCCTCATCCACACGTCTGCATGCATGATAACATTATCATCTGTAAAACTGTAAAAGGCTTCTAGGTGTTCTTCTGCAGTTATGTCCCCCTCGCCTGTAAACTTGGGCAGCTGCTTGAGGTAACCATCTGCTGGGAGGGCATTGAGAGGCTGGGGTAACACAAGGGGAGCATACCTAGCAGCTATAATAGCCTCCATTCTGGTCATAGGGGGATTTGCTCCTGGCATAGGGATATTATGTGGAGAAGAACTCAGAGGAGAAGGAGCCCGAAAAGGGGATACTGGGGATGAGCTCCTAAGTGGAATGGGAAACAACAAGGGATTTAGGGAGAAGGCTAACGGGCTTAAGCCATCAGATGCTTCTCTTTGTGCAGAAGCGACAACAGTAACAAGAGGAGGAGTGGTAAGGCCAGGAGAGGGAAAATCTTTTGTGGTCCTGGGTCTATGCCAAGGTACAACTTCAGGGGAGAGGGGAGTGACAAGGGTTTCTCCCTCCAATCCCAGACCAGGGGGGAAAACTCAACAAGAACACTCCTGAAATTTAGGAAACGGGAAACTTCAGAAAAGGTCTGCTAAGAAACTCAGGATGAGAAAATGGAGTTCCTACAGAAGGAAATGGCGGATTACCTGGTTCGGCGGCGAAAGCTTCTCCTTCAGAGGCCTTTCCTTTTATGAGAACCGCCTCCGGATAAGTTTCAGGTGTAGTTAGAGGCAGCTGTGGATGGGACCACATGTGTCTTCATCTGAAAGCCACAATTAACACGGTAGGTTTGCCACAGTGGAGTCGTCACAATGGAGTCACCAGGTGCATAGTAGCAATCTTCAAAGGTTCTGATACCTGATGCACCTTTAGAATCAGAGGCTCAATGTTGTTCAACCTCGGGGAAAATTTCCAACTTCGTCCCCGGCAACAGTGCCAGAAATGTTAGCGTCAGATGTCACTCCTGGATTGCAGCAGGAGCAGAGCCCGACACCCATCAGTTTATGTCATGATTTGTTTATAAAAGGGGTGATTGAATGGAAGTTAACTCAAAACCACGTTGTTCTAAATTCTAAACTAGGCCAGGCATGCATGGGCAAGTGAGGTCTTAGATAAACTCCAAACAATGAGTTGTAGTAAGGGTGAATAGGGGGGAAGACTTGTATGAGAGAAATGCAAAGGTCTGTCGTAAACATCAGGCTTCTAACAGACTGTAGGAGAAAACATCTAAACGCAAGATCTTCTTACGTTCAAATGCAAGATCTTATTACGTTCAAACGCAAAAAACCGGGGAATACAACAACGTAACAACAAATCCTTTATCGTAACGTAATTACAATAATTCATGTGAATCAGTCAATCATGAACTCCCTCAGTATGAGATGAAAATTAGATGGGGTAGGAAAACTGTCTGTCCTTAAACAAGAAATCTTACATACAGATGCATAACTAGAGAACTAGAGTATCTGTTAAAACTTTACAATCGGGAGCTTCGCTCTATCATCGATCCTTTGAAAAATATCAAAACAAAGTATATATACTCCTAAACATTTGCCCATCGGAGGCCTCCTAGACTTTCAGGATGAGGTGTCTCTTCAATCAAATCTGGCCTGCACTCCTCTGTCATACGTCACCTTAATTCTCAATGGTTCACGCCAGGGGGTAGCTGAGCCCTTAAATGTTGAATTAGCATGCGCAGGCTTCCCTAGTGAATCGAGGACTCGACCTGACTTCTATGGAAATAATCAGTACAGGGGACCATCTTGGGCAGACTTTCCGCCGGGACATCCATACCTTGCAATTAACGAGTGAGGTGAGGTTTCAACCACCCTCTCTCTTCTTCATTCACTCTGAGCAGGTATCAGGGTTGAGATCAAGTTGAACTGGCACCTGGAGAACACGGTGATCCCTTCTGCAGCTAAACCCAATGCCTCGGCCCTTCGCGTAGCTCTTTCTGTTGCCTTCAAGCGACTACGGGCTGTGACCTTGTGCCTATCTTCAAAGGTGCTTTCGACGTTTTCGGGGTTCGTGGATAGGAAGAAGTAGATCCTTCCTCTTCGAAGTTGCGATGGGCGAAATGCCGAGAGGGCCTAATGGGTGCCACGCGCCCCTCTCTGATCTGACGGTCCTGAACTAATTCGGCAATACTGTGGGCCCGGGTTCGGGACGTCTTCGGCGCTTCGCATCTTCGGGGATATGAAAGAGCTGCCCCTTGCGCTTCGAAGTCGCGATGGGCGAAAAGGCAGAAAGACTAATCGTGCACCACGTGTCCCTTCAGGATGAACGGCTAAGATCTCCCTCGGCTCTTCGGGACCCATCTTGCCAAATGATAAACCTTAGCGCCCCTCCTCCAGTCATGCTCCCTTGTGACTAGGCGCCCAAAACCACGGGCCTGATTCTGGGTGCTTTCGGTGCTTCGGGGTTCGGGGTTCCGAGACATGAGATGATGAGGGACTTTTACCCTTAAAACTCCCGAATGTCGATATGCCAACGTGACTAGATCTTGCGCCATGCGTCACTGGATCGGACGACCTAGATTTTGTCTTGAAATATAGGTGCTTTCTCTGACGCTATACCTCGGGTAACTTGGTGGCCTCGAGATCCCGGTGACCATCGATCAGCTTTATAGATGGGTCTCGGCCGCTCGACAACAAAACTTTGCCCGCTCGCTTGACTTGTCGCCTGAAAAGAGATTTTTTCGTGCTGCGCTTGGGCGCTTCTCGTGCAACCTGCAGACCTGGGCGCTTTTGTGCCCAAGACAAAAATTGTTGCTAACACTGCCAACATATGAACTTGGGGACTACCCTACAGATACGTTTAAAGACTGATTTTTCTCCGAAGGATCCCTGGTAATACTTTTCCCAGTTCCCCAGGTTGGGGATTGGAGTAGAGGGCCATCTTATTTTTCTGGACAGATCTCTGAAGGCCACTTTCCAGACTGTTTGCGAGAAGGGGCAATTCCAAAAGAGATGATGTATGTTATCTTGATTGCTTTGGCACAGAGGGCAGATGAAGGGGTCGTGGAAGCCTCTTTTCATTAGATTCTCTCATGTAAGGATTTTCCCATGAGAGAGGGACCAAATGAAGAAGTTAACTTTGGGGAGGGAGTCTTGGCTCCAAACATTTTTCCATTTTCTTGAGTTTCGGTATACTCTTAGAGTGGAGAGTGTAAGTTTTAAACCTGCGAAGTAAAACAATGCATATAGATTCTTAAGCAATACATAAATTAATCAATGGCTGATACACAGAGTACACAGAGATTTTTACCAGAAACCCTCAATCGGGAAAACCTTTCTTGTTTTCATTATATCGAATTTCACCATTCGCCATACAATATATACAATGTTTTTAGGTATTCCGTAGATACCAAAACCCTAATCCCTTAATCCGGGATTAATTTACAAATCAGCTAAAAATAGCAAAAACCGCCCAAAAAAAATTTCGGGGCGCTGCCCCAAATGTTGCGCGTAACCAGGGGGGGGGCATACCTGCCCCCCCCTGGGATCCCGCTAGGAAAGTGCCCGACGCACACGACAGAGCTCTAGGTGAAGGGATCGTCAGACGCAGTTGTCGTATCTGACGCACCCAGACACACACACATGCAAAGAATATAACACATACCCAAAAGAGAGGAGCATGTTGTATCCTTCTTTTACTGAGTATCCATTTACTCTCCATCCATGACTATCTAGGGCACCTCTGAGGATAGGATTTGCCCCTTTCAGGGAAGAGAGAAGTAGTTGTGCTTGGTTGATCAAGTGATCAGGGACGACTCCCAAATTCCATTCCTTCCAGCTGCCATTCTCGTTCCAAGATGAAATGTCATAGAGGGTGCTTTTGTAATCATCTAACAACCATCTTTTTAGATTGTGAGTTTCTGCTTCGCAGGAGTTGAGATCCACTCCCAAAATCGGGTCTTGTGAAAGTCTGATCATTTGTCCATTTCCCGGGATCCAGGAAAGGTGCTCCTTAAAGAAGGGAATAGAAACCCTTATTAGTTCCCATATTTGTGATCCAGGTTGAGGATCAATAGTTTTGTCCATGCACCTTTTTCTTCCACCCATTCTATATTTTTTTATTAGTGCCATTTTCCACCATTCCTTTTTCGCTGTGACTATCCTCCAAAGAATTTTAGCTCCCATTACTATGTTGGTAACTTCGGGGTCTCTGATTCCAAGTCCCCCACTTTTTTTGGGTAGGATGACCGTGTCCCAATTCACAAGGTGGAAATTTTTGAGGTTAGATTCCCCCCCTTGCCACAAGAATTTGTGAATGAGTTTTACCAAGTCTTTTAGGATTCCTTTTGGAGCTAGGAGGGAAGAAAATTGAAAAATTTGGAGAGTCAATAGAACTGATATAATCAGGACCACCCTTCCTGCTGGATTGAACCATCTTGATCCCCAAGACTCCATCTTTTCCTTGACCTTTTGGAGAGACAGTTGCTAGAACTCACCAGTAAGCGATTTTAGACACAAAGGAATTCCCAAGTATTTGAAGGATTTCCATTCCAGTGAAATGCTGAATCCCATTAATTGAGGGATTCTTGCTCTTATAGTAGCAGAGACATTCCAAACGTAAATTTGACACTTTTCTTTATTGAGGATTCCACCCAAGACTATGAGGAATGTGTCTAGAACTTGCATTAGCCTTCTGGCCATGATTTTTGAAGCTCCACTCAAGAGTATTGTGTCATCAACAAATTGTGGGTGGTTAATTATTTTGACCCCCTAGGTAATTTTGATTTTTGGGATTGTTGCATTGTTGTTTTCCCACTCTAAGGTGTGGTTAAGAGTCTTTGCCATGATCACATATAGGAGGGGGGAAAGAGGAAAACCCCTCCTTAATCCTATGGAGGCTTTAAAGAAGGGGGTTGGTCTTCCATTTAGAAGAGGAACAATCCAAGGAGAAGCAATGCATGCTTCCGTCCAGGAAATGAAATCTTGGTTGAACCCAATTTTTTTCATAACCTTAAAGAGGAAATTATGCTCTACTCTATCAAATGCATTTGCCATATCCAATTTTATTACCATACCTGGTTCTCCTCGAGAGTTGCTAGCGTGGATTGCTTCTTGAACCAGAAAAAAGTTGTCCCATATTCGACGGCCTGCCACAAAGCTTCCTTGATTTGGTAGAATTAGGGATTGGAGAAGAGGATTCAACTTATTAACTATGATTTTATAAGAAATATTGCATAAAGAGATGGGACTAAACTGGTCCAGAGAAGAGGCACCATTTTCTTTTGGGATGAGCGCTAAGAAGGAGGAGTTGGTGGCTCCTCCCATTTTTTTTGATTTGTGAATGAATCTTATCATCCTGATGAAGTCCTACTTGATTATGTGCCAACACTTTTTATAGAAGTGTAGAGTGAAGCCATCTAGACCTGGAGCTTTGTCTTCGTTGAATTGGTCGATTTCTTTTAGAATTTCAGCTTCTATAATTTGCCGATTAAGATGTAGATTGTCCTCCTCTGTTACCTTGCCTGGAGTATTCTTGAGAAAAGCATATGCTATTTCATCTTTAGCTCTACCATTTGTGGTGTATAGATTGTGGAAGTGTAGTGAAGCTTGTTGTTTGATTTGGTCGAAGTCTTTTAAGTTTTCCCCTTCTGGGGTTTTGATTTCAGAGATTTGACTAGCCCAATTTCTGGATTTTGCCTGTCTGTGGAAGAAGGAGGTATTCTGATCCCCTACTTTCAACCACAGACTTCTCGATTTTAAACGCCAGGTGATTTCTTCTTCAGCTAGCGCTTGCATGTATTCCTTGTGAGTTTTTTTCGCCCTCGTGATGTGACTTTGCTAAACCTCAATTTACTCCATTTCCTCTTGTAGGTTTTTTAGTTGGAGCTTTTTATCTCTGTCATTGCGGATCAAGTTTTTTTCCCAGACTTTGAAGTGACCTTTCACCAGTTTTAATTTTTGCTCCCAAATATAATTGGGGGATCCTGTAATCCACTGGTTCCATATTGGGGCAATGGATTAAATGAGCTCTGATCGATCCAACCAAAGGGGATTAAATCTGAAGGGGATGGGCCCCCAGTGTTTTTGAGATTCCAAGATTAGCATGACAGGGCGATGGTCTGACCCTTCCCAAGGGAGATTTGATGACCAGGCTTTGCCTGGGAGGGCCAAAAAGGAACTACTTATCAGGAAGTGATCCAATCTTGCCGCTATGTGTCCTAGACCCACCCTTTTGTTGTTTCAAGTGTGCATTCCTTTGATTGAAGGGACGTCGAAGAGATCAAGGTCCGAGATAAGATCGTCCAATATTTCTTTGAATTGATCTCTCACGATCGAGCCCCCTCGTTTTTCCTTTAAGTCTCTGGTTGTATTAAAATCCCTGACAATGATTAGGTTTTGAGGGGGATTTTCAGTGGTTAGATACAGAAGGGATTGCCAACATTCAAATTTTTCCATATAATTATTTGGCATGTAAACATTTATGATGGAATAGACCATACCCGAATCTTTCTTGATGAGGGTGACAATCAACCAGAATTGCGACTGCTCCGGATCTCTTAAGTTGAATTCTTATGCGTTCCAGAAAGTTCCTATTCCTTTCGAGGCTCCTCTAGAGATGACTGCTTTTCCTTCACCTTTTTTCCATGTTTTTTGAAGATCTTGGAGGGTTTCCAGGTCCCTCATTTATGTCTCCTGGAGCAGGAGGACTGAGGGCTTTTCTATTTTTAACAATTTTCTAACTTCTTCTTTTTTGTCCCTGCTCCCTAGTCCTCTACAATTCTAGGAGTCAAATTTCATCATTTATCAGTGGGTTTTGGTTCCCCCCCTTTAGAGGGTTGAGGTGCTACTCCCTTGTGCTGGGTAGCCTTGGTTTTCCTATATTTACCATCTTTTTTTAGTGCTTCCTCTAATTTTTTTTTGGATGCCCAGTTTTTTTTCTCTGTCTGCAACCGATTCTCTTTTGTTCCTTTGGGATTTTGTTCCTATTTTTTTTTGTGATGGTAGGCTGAGAGACCTCAAGATCAAAATCATTGTCGGAAGTGTCTTGGCTCTCATCTTTTGAAAATTCTGGAATCTCTGGGGTATGGCTTGGGGATATTTTTGTTGTGGAATCCCCACTTATGACCAGGGTTTCTTTTTCTTTGCCTTTTCTAATCCCTTATCATGTATCTTCTTATCGTTGTTTACCATTTTCTTCCTAAATTTCAATGAGATCCTTCGTGTTCCCTTCTAAAGTGATCCCAACATATCGATTATGGCTTGATTCTCCTTTGTGTGGAGATCTTGTCGGTATTTCTCTTGGATTTGGGGTTTTTCTCTCTGACCTTGAATCGAGATTGATTGGTTTTTCCCAGTAGCTTTTTTCTGCTTTGGTTGATGCCACTGGTCTTGTTTTGAGTCTTGGTCTTGAGAGTCCTTGGCCTGAGGGCAGGATTTGGAAAAATTCCCATACTCTTGACAAGATTTACATTTGAAGGGGATTTGCTCATAATCTACTTGTTGTATGTAAGACCAGTTATCTAGATTTAGCTGTATTGCTTCTCGGAGTCCTTTTTCCAGATCTACCTCCATACAGAGCTTGGTGCATGCCTGAAGTCCCTCTCGTGGTTTAGCACGATCAATATATTTTCCTAGAGAGTTACCAATATTTCTTTTGGTTTCGTCATTCCAACAGTGAAGAGGAAGGAAAGGTAGTCTCACCCACACAAGGAATGCTAAAGGGTTATCATTTTCTGGACTAAAATCAGGAGTCCATTTATTGAGATACATTCTTCATGCGCACATGAAGTATGGTCTGCTTCATAGAATCAAATCGCTATTTTCTTCTTTTTCAAATATGAAAGCAAAGAATCCCTTACCGTAGAAGGCCGCCAAAATTTGACCCTGGATCAACTTGAGTCTGTTCGATTCCAACCAGAGGTGCTTGGATTTTGGGGAGGGCCAGAGTCTTGTGAATTGCCCGATCAGTCCTCTGTCCACCAGTATAAGAGCTAAAGGCCACGCCGAACGAGCATGAACAACTACCTTGGGTAGTTCTATCGCTTTTTTAACAAAACGCGAGGGGATTGCTATGTGTGTTTTATCATAGGAATAAATTAAGGCCTGAAAGGCCTGCAGGTTCGAGGATGAGGATCTCAGGGGAGGATCCCCTCCCTCAAAGGGAGCCATTGAAACGCTGGCAGGCGGATACTCGAGATCTCAAACCCTAGGGCACAGTCCGCAGCATAACCAAATCAAAAAACATTTTTTAAACTTCGAAATTTGGAGATGTAGGGTATACTTTCTTGTCCAACACTAATTTATCTAATATGTGTTGTGGAAAAATATAGGACTCGACTCTAGTGAAATTTACTTTATCGATTAAATTCTCGCTAAAGGATTTGATTAAAGAGTCAAGCACATGGCTAAATCCCACACACAAACATCCAATCTATAACAATAATCAAACAAGTTGCAATATTAGCAAATAGAGGACTCGACTCCAGTGCAATTAAATTTATCAATCAAATTCTTGTTGAAGGATCATATTAAAGAGTCAAGCACACGGTTGAATCCAACACTCATACATTCAATCAAACAATCAACCTGAATTTAATTCACTGTTTCAAAACCTATGATTGTAGTCTCATAAGATCGTGCTTATGGAGTATGTACCAATCACGTGTCAACTACTCATCAACTATGACTCATCAATATGTACCAACATCATCAACTATACACCTCATGTATGTGCCAACTCATCAACTACTTGTCTCAACGATGTACTCAACATGTACCTCAACCAAAAGCCCTCATCAATTTCATCATCCAAATCTGATTTGTAGCTCTGTAATAGACCTGGTGTATATGATCACCTTCCTGCAAACCTTCCTTAACTTTAACAACAAGAGACTAGCATTTTCATCAAACTTTTATTTAGACTCACAAGACTAGTTTTGGATTAGTCAACAACCCTAAATTGAAGTAATCATAAATTTGAACCTGTAATGTATAAATATTAGAAACTGATACACAATGTTATTTAATATGTTTTATGCAATTCCTCCAAGTGTCACTACTTGGAACCTCTCAAAAAAAGAGTTATAGCAAAAATGACATACCTTGCTGAATTCTGGCTTATTCTAGAGAGCGACCTTGTAGAGCGTGCCCTGCACAAAATATTTGATGAATTGATCTGAAACTATTACACAACATACTACAGAATTTACCCTAACTAACACATTTGGTCTCACTAAATTTGGATCTGTTATGAAGAAGTTATGACGTTTTTACCCGAAACACCTGATTTTGACTAGTTTCAGGACTAGCCACAAACCCTATTTTCCACGGAGTGTAACTCTCAAAATGCAACGACCCACAAGATAATTTTTTTACCACAGATACTTGGATATGTGTTCTCAGTTTCTTATCAATTTCATGGTCTGAATCATTAAAGAAAAAAACTTATAGCGAAAATGGTGAGATGACCTGTAAATAACATACCTTAGAAAGCACCATCAAAAGAATTTATCCTTCCTTGCATTTCGGCCTTCTTTTCTTCACCTTCACTCAGAATTCTAGTTTAGATATCCTTGTTTACCTCAGACACATATATATATTCAATATGCTCAAGTGTGATTCAAATGAGAGAGCCTTGCCTCTTATTTATACTCTCCAAGTATCTTCCTTAAAAACATCTTCTAGGTCACTTGGCCCACTTTCCTTATTTTAGGGTTGGGTCCACTTCTAATTTCTCAATTAAATTTATTATTGAAATAATTTATTTTGTATTCACTTTGAATTATAATACACTCATCACTTCACT